>OMNN01103277.1:2711-47303 GCA_900302755.1 Chromis chromis
AACGGGATACAGCAACATTTCCTCAGTTACAGTATCATGAAAAAGTATTTGCTTTTCTTGAATTCTTATTTTTTTGCATATTTTCCCCACTTCTATGTTTAAATAAATGTAAATATCAGACAAAGATAACCCAAGTAAACACAAAATGCAGTTTTTGAATGATGATTTTATTTATTAAGGGAAAAAAACTATTCAAACCTACCTGGCCCTGTGTGAAAAAGTAATTGCCCCCTAAACCTAATAACAGGTTGGGCCACCCTCAGCAGCAACAACTGAAATCAAGCGTTTTCTATAACTGGCAATGAGTCTTTCACATCTCTGTGGCCCACTCTTCTTTGCAGAACAGTTCTAATTCAGCGACACTGGAGGGTTTTCGAGCATGAACGGCCTTTTTAAGGTCCTGCCACAGCATTTCAATCGGATTCAAGTCCAGACTTAGACTAGGCCACTCCAAAACCTTCATTTTGTTTTTTTAAGCCATTCAGAAGTCGACTTGCTGGTGTGTTTTGGATCGTTGTCCTGCTCCAGAACCCAAGTACGCTTCAGCTTGAGGTCACAAACTGATGGCCGAACATTCTCCTTCAGGATTTTCTGGTAGAGAGCAGAATTCATGGTTCCATCAATCACATTACTTTATTTCTCATCTGTTCTTGATTTTCTTTTGTTGCAGCTTTTTGAGATCTTTTGGCCGACTTCATTTCGTCAGACAAGTTCTATTTAAGTGATTTCTTGATTGAATAGGTCTGGAGGTAATCAGGCTTGGGTGTGGTCAGTGAAATTGAACTCAGCTTTCCAAAAATGTGATTAGCCACAGTTAATTCATGATTTAACAGCAATGACTTTTTCACCTAGGGCCAGGTAGGTTTGGATAGCTTTTTTCCCTTAAAACATTAAATCATCATTTAAAAACAGCATTTTTTGTTTACTTGGGTTATCTTTGTCTGATATTTACATTAGTTTGATGGTCTTAAACATTAAAGTGGGGAAAATGTGCAAAAAATATAAGGATTTGAGCAATACTTTTTCACGACACTGTATGCATTGAAGAATTGAATGCAGATTTTTTTTCATTGGTAAGGTGATTGTGATCCACAGGTTTAATGAGCTCCAGCAATCCAGCATCTTCCTCATAAGTAGACAGCATCAGGTTACAGTCAGCCAGTCTGATGCGTGTAGAGGTGTGTGTGGTCATGCTGTAGCTGCCTGGTGTCATTTGCATGTAATTTAATGGTAGGCACTGTGGAAGGTGGCAGCTCCACACTCTGGTTTTTAAATCAGAGGCTGCAAGTTTATCTACACATGTTCTGCTGCCTTCGATGGCTGCAGGGATTTGATGATGTGACAGAGAAGCTTCAGCAGAATAAAGCAGCTGGTACTGTAAGAACCACTCAGCTGTTTCTGCTTTTTATGTCAATTTAAATACCTCTGTTGGCCAGTGTTGGGCACGTTACTTTTAAAAAGTAATTAGTTATAGTTACTAGTTACTTCTCCCAAAAAGTAACTGAGTTAGTAATGGAATTACTCCACTATAAAAGTAATTAGTTACCAGGGAAAGTAACTATTGCGTTACTTTTAAGAACCGGGGATCTTCTAGCTGTGAGGCGACGGCGCTAACAACCGAGCCACCGTGCAGCCCAGGAGGAAGCATGTCATGGGAAAGGTCAGCTGTGACACGATGCTGCTGTGGACAGAGTGGATTGTGTTTGGTGTATGTGATGATGTCAAATTCTTCTTATAAACCTGGTATTTAAAAACAGTGAGTTTATCGTTAACTCCAACAACCAGAACATGACAAAACAGCTCTGACCCGTTGGGAATGAACACAAGACCTCTGGAGGTGTCCTGTAGGGTCAGGCAGTGAATCCATGGGGCTCTGTCTGTTGTGGGGCGGGACCTTTGTACAGGTTTGTTCGGCTCCATCCTGTCGATGCTCGATTGGATTGTGATCTGCTTAGGCTCTGCACTGCTGAAGGTGCACCGTCCTGATGAGGGAGGTCACTGCCATGAGGAAGTGCTGTTGACACTGGGAGGTGTGCTTGGTCTGAAACAAAGCTTAGGTGTGTGATGCGTGTCAAAGTAGCATCGCCTCTTATTTGTGTAATTTTCCGTCATTTACCAACAGCTGTTATAATTTTCGCTCATCTAAATGGCTGCTATACAGGGTACTTGGTAGGGCAGCTTCTTCCCATTTTGCTCATTGGTCCTGGAATAACCTTCAGAACACACTACAGCCTTATGATGTTATCTACCTGGGAGAGTTCAGCACTCTGATCAGAACATGTGTAACTGAAGAGTGCAACTGCTCCTCCTAAGACCGATTGTTTAGTTGTTCTCCTGTGTTTTACTTTTGTTCTATGCCAGTCGTTGTCATGCTCGATTTTATAGTCTTTTGTAGCTTTATAATCGCGTGCAAGAGATTTCCTTCTCAAGGAACTTCCTGTTTAAATAAATCTAGTTTTTCTATTCTGTTATTACATAAGTGATTCCTGAGGTTAAGTCATCCTGTTACGAACGTTGGCCTATAAGGGGGTGACTTATTGTGCATGCATGAGTCAGGGATTAGAAAGTGAGGAAAACTAAAATACAAACTAATTCAGAACAATTGCACAAGCCACCAATGCATCAGGATTGAGTATGCAGGTTGACTCTATAGAAAAAGATGCTGCATCCAAGCTGGATTACACACATATTAAAGTGATATCTCTCAAGGCATTCCCTACAGTGAGACCATATCATTCCCTTTTTCATTGCTACAGTCATGTCAAGTAAAGAGGCTCTTAGGATCTGAGAAATCATGATGGACATGTTTTAGCATCTTATATTAATTGAGTAAAAAATCACAAAAAACATTGTTAGTTGAAGTCCTAATGATGCTGCACACTATAAGCAGTTTGTTAGGAACTGGTACTAATCATGTGTAGGGCTTTTCTTTGTTCTCAGAGCAGCTTCAGTTCTGACATGTAGATTCTGCAAGATGTTGGATTTGATAAGACGCAGTATCTTTGAAGTAGTTATAAGAAGATGGTAAACTGTGGCCATAAAGAGGTGCACATGGTCAGTAACAATGTTCAAGGCTGCTGCTGATGCCAAATGGTGACCCTACTACCTGCAACTTCAGCAGAAATACAGTCTTGAGATCAGGCTGTGTTTTTTTCTGTCATCTTCTGTCTAGTTTTGGTGACTCTGTGCTCACTCCAGCCCCCAGATTTGTGTTCTCAGCTGACAGGAGCGGAACTCAGTGTGGTTTTCTGCTGTTGTATTTCATCCGCCTCTACATGTCATGGATTCTGAGATGATTTTCTGCTCAGCACAGCGGTGAAGAGAGGCTATCTGAGTTAGAGTAGCCTTTCTGTCAGCTCCGACCAGTATGGTCATTCTCCTCTGACCTCTCTCGTCAAAAAGGCATTTCCATCTGCGGGACTGCTACTCACTGGATGCTTTTGTTTATCCACCATTCTGAATAAACTCTAGAGACTGATGTTTTGAAAATCCAGGTGATCAGCAGGTTCAGAAACACACACAAAAAAAAAGCCCATCTGGCATCAAAGCAAAGTCACATATTTACCCCATTATGATATTAGATGCAAACATGAACTTGTGCTCCTTTACTTGTCTGCTGATTTTATGTGCTGTTACGTGATTGCCTGATGGGATGATTGCATAAATAAGCAGGTGTTCCTAATAAACCGCTTGGTGAGTGCATATGTAGAATCTAGTAAATGAATACTAACACTGTGTTGTATATTAACTCGCTGAGCCACAGGCTATTTTTGGAAAAACATCCCTAAATTCAGTCTGGAACAGATCAACAACAAATGAACACTGGGCTCTATGTTTTACAGACTAATGGGAGAATTCTGAAAACACAGTAGACCTGGCTGGAGCGAGACTGTTTTTGGTCCTACCTATACAAAGCCATAGATTAGATCAGGGATGTCAAACTGCGGTCCTCGAGGGCCACTATCCTGCATGTTTTAGATGTTTCCCTCTTCCAACACCTGATTCACATGATCAGGATCGTTATCAGGCTTCTGCAGAGCTTGATGATGAGCTGATCATTTGAATCAGGTGTGTTGGAAGAGGGAGACATCTAAAGCCGCTTTTCGACCGACATACCCCGGAACTAAATAGTTCCGGGGCTTTTTTTTAAGGAACTAAAAAGTTCCTGTTGCCCATGTCGTCCGCGTTTCGACCGCGGTCTGAAGTCCCGGGGAGATCATGCAAATTAAGCCAATGACGTATGAGGACGTATGAGGAAGACGCCGGCCGGTGACCCAGGAGTGCGTCCAGCCGGTCGAACCACTTCCTGGTTCTGCGGTCGGAGCCTCTCTTGTTGTTGTGGTCCTTCATTTTTTTACAGTCCTGCTTTAACTTTTTAATTTTTCCCCGGACCTGTTTGCCGCTGTGGAAGAAATCTTAGCGTTCCGGGTCGCCATCTCCAACTCCCACTGAATATCGTCCTCCATAGACGGTCAGCAAGGCTTGCACCTCCTCGTCGGTCCAGCGGTCAGACGTTTTCTTTCCAGAGTCCATATCTTCTATAATCTTTCTTCACAGCACGATAAAGAATGGAAACAACTCGCTTGCAGCTGCACTCTTTAAACATGGCGCTTGCTATGTTTTGCCACGGCCGCTTTGAGAGCCTGGCCAATCAAACGTTGCCTACGCTTTGAAAGCCTGGCCAATCAGATATTCAGACCTGCAGGCGCTGCTGGCCCCGCCTCAAAAGTCCCTATACCTTCAGAAAGTACACAACCGCTAGTAGGTACTTTTTTCGGGGTATAGATTATTTACCCGAAACTACGAATTTACCCGGGTAAATCTGGTCAAAACGCACGTAGTTCCTCAAAAAGACCATAGTTCCGAGGTATAGTTCCAAGGTATAGTTCCGAGGTATAGTTCCTCCGGTCGAAAAGGGGCTTAAAACATGTAAGATAGTGGCCCTCGAAGTCCGCAGTTTGACACCCCTGGATTAGATGATGTTATTGAACCTGTGTTAAAAAATTCTCAGCTGCACTTCTGCCACATTTTCACTGAACATGCCATGTGTTTGGCAGTCTTCAAAAAGCGTTGCAGGTTTCAGTTGTATCAGATACAGCAGAGGAACCCCTGGGACTGAAGGGGTGACCATCTGCTGCAGACAAATTGCTGCAGAGCGATTTGTTGTGTCGCTCAATGTATGAATGAATTATTATATTGCAATGGGTATTTTTTTTACCCACTTTGGTAATGAAGTGACTGTATTTATTTCCTTAGCTCGGCTCTTGACCTAAGGAGACCTTTACTTTAACTGGGATACAGTATGCGGAGGCGAACGCTCAAAACGCTTCCACGGAGAAGTAAACACAGCAGCTAACGTACTGCACCTGGTCAGCACCTGAGGGCTGTTTTCATCTTCTGCCTTCTCTCCTCACTTCACAAAGTTGTTTATCTCTCTCTGCAAATCTCTGTTTTTATGTCTCTTCATCTGTGAAACCACACAGGCAGCATTTTATCAGCCCCGCTGTGAGTTGCTTAAACCCACCTTTCTCACTGTACTTTCTACTATATATGATCCACAGAGATAAAGACTGAGTTCCTGATTTTTATGCTGCAGGTTTCTACCATCCAGCACACCTCCGTAGAAATGAGTCTTTCTCTTCTGTTTCTCCAGCTTGTTTTTGTCAGATGCCAGGTGTAATTGTAGCTGACTGAAGATTGATCTGTGGAGGATCACCAGTTTTTCTTTTTCTTTTTTTGTTGCATTTGCAACTTTTGATGGCAAGAGAGCTGTGGGAACAACCTTCACACTCTGCCCTGTATAGATGCATTCTCACAAAGTTCCTCGAGCATCAACAGTGTTCTGGCAGATGATCAAAATGCCTCCACCGCCTCCATCAGAGACAGTGGGTGTTTGTGGATGGAACAAATGTGTTTGACAAAGCTACCTGAGAGCTCTGAACTCGACTCTTTAATGTCCTCTGGGCAGCTCTTTGAAACTTTTCTCTGTGGAAGGGCAGTGCGAGGCCACCCACACAGCGCAGCATTACAGTCCCTCTCCACCAGGTCACTGGGGTTAAGATCACCAATCAGAGACTGGTGATTGAGCCTTTGGGATGAGAAGCAGCGAGTGCGTGCAGAGATCTAATCAAGAGTGCACAGTCAAAGTTTGTTTTTTAGCTACCTCTTTCACATTTAGATTCAGCCAGGTGCTTTGTGGTGAGACGGGGAGCCCTCTCTTATTAAGGTTAGAGATGGTGAAAGAGAGAAGGGTGGATGCATTAGAGCCACTCTTTAAAGGTGTTAGCTCCAGTGAAATAAGGTGCAGCTAAATCTTTCTTTTGAGCGACATCCAAATTGGCCGGCATGTTTTCCTGAAGCAAAGTTTGTCCTGAGACTGATTGACTGGAGAGAGCTGCATTTGAAAATTGTCAACATGTCACTTTTCTCTCTCTCTCTCTGTCCTCTCCCCCATCTCTCTCAGACACTTTGCTGCTGGACAGATTGGCGCACCCTTAATTCCCATTATTCTATGCATTTTCAAACAGCCACATGGAAACTGGCAGTGAATTTCAACCGCTGCCACGGCCGGGCGAAAGCAGCGCCGGCGTGGCTGCGGCTGGCTGCTGCTATTGATTTCCAACTTCTTGTGAGTTTGCTTTGTTGTGGACTGAGGCGAGGAGCAAAAAGGGCAACCAAAAACATGTTAAGGGTTTCTATGACAACAACTGCTAGGGCGGTAATTTTTTCACAGGCTTTGTGTGGGAAAGCTCAGTCTGTCATGGGAAGGTAAACCCCTGTGGTGTCACGATGATTGTTGTTCAAACTTACTGTCTGAGAGTGAATACACGAGCAACACAGGAGCTGTGAACAGCCGGCAGGGCATTTACTGGAAACACAGAAAACAGACATTACATAAAGACTAACATGGGGCATGCAAATCTCATCTCAAAAATATGTAGAATACAAGAACAGGTTGGGGCAAATCTATAGGTTTTTCTTTATTTATACAATTTTTGCATTGGAAAATGAAAGACATCAGACTACGAAATAACACATATGGAGTTATATAGCAAGCAAAAGAAACAAGTGAGCCTTGTCAAAAGTTAACTTTTAGAATCTCTTCCCTTTTTGAATGTGTTGGTATCAATTGTGTGTGTCGAGATAGTGTTGCTATACAACAAACAGCCCTGCTGTAGTAATCCATATTATGGCAAGAAATGCCTCACTAAGTAAAGAGAAATATCATTATTTAAAACATAAAGGTCAGTCATTTCAGCAAATCTCAAGAATAATTAATAGCAGAAGCTCAGATTAAAGACAATATTAATGTTACCCAGATTTCAAGCAGCAAACACAACTGTTGGGAGGAGACTGTGTGAATCAGGCTTTCATGGTGGAACATCTGCAACAAAATCACTGCTGAGGGAGGGATAGGTGTGTTGAAACGTTTCAGGCATTGTATATCATGCTTTGTCCCATCTCAAGATACTGTGCATCTGTCCAGTGTCTGTTCTGTTTTGAGCAAGCTATTTAAATAACTAGTGGCCACATTGCCATTCAATATCAATTCTGCTTCAATTAAAATACATGAACCCCCTGACCCTTTCTTGCTCAGAATTTCACTATTTCCCAGCTTCTGTTTGTGACCCTCAGGTATTACCATAAATTCAAATTTTTTGCACTTTTGAGATTTTGTGGACTGCATAAAAAATATATTTTTATCATGAAACATGGAGCTCAAAATCACAAATTTGCCTCAGAGGGCTTTGCAATCTCACAGGATACAACAGCCTCAGTGCTTGGTCACTAAAGGAGGAGCAACACAAGAGAGATCTGATTCCAAGGCAGACCGATATGTAGAAATGAAATCTTTTATGCATAGAGTAGACACAAATAACAGTAGTAAAATGATATTTTGGGCCGACAGAATAACAATAACAGTTACATAGATGGCAAACAAACAGTATGTTAGGAATATAGATCTGGGAAGATGGGGAGTAGCTTTCTACCACTGTCAAAACCAATTGAACGATAATTAGAATCAAAGTACCTGAGTACATGATTGTAAAATTCAACACTCAGTTGTCCTGTTCCTAATGACAAATAAGAAATCCCATCCTAACATCAGCACCAGGGATGAGGCTCAGCACATCACACTTTAAAGGGAAACAAAGATCACATTTTACTAAGCAGATAGAAAATTTAGTTTTTCTGTTGAGGTGTTGTCCTAACTCTCGCATGAACCTGGAAATGTATTTTTACGCAGAGTGACAGTCAGTAAAAGGAAAAATTATTACAGCAAGAAAATTCAATTTTAATTGTTTATATAAGCACCTGGCATTTATTTTAGGACAGACAAATTAATTTTGGGCCAGATTGGATCATGTGCAGCTGAAATATAAACACTTTAGTAGTCATGGCATGACATCAAAATTGGACATGCTGCCACGGACACGCTGTTTGACGAAAGCTCACAGTTTTCGCCATGAATCAGGAAGTGCTGTTGACTTTGATCTAGTAAATGGCGTCTATCTTAAGGCTTATGTCACCACATTTGAGGTTAGTATGGTCAACCGGCTGATGATAGCACATCAAAGTGACTCTAATCAAACATGTAAAGTTTGAGGAAGATTGGAGCATGTACAGGGTAGTTAGACAGCACTTGATGTGTCATGACTAAATATCAAAGTTCAGGGGACCACCATGACAATGTACTTTGACTGTTGTGGAACATTTTGGTAACTTTTCATCACTAAGGCTTGTTGTATATACTGGCCAAATTTGAGGTGTCTTGGAGTTACCCCCTATGCGGCTATAGCTCTTGAAAATGAGCAAAAATCTGTAAAATAAAAGTTAAAGCAAAATGGCGAACTTCCGGTACAATTTAGAGTATGGCTGTCATTGACTTTTTTGTGTGCCCTGACATGCTACATATGCCCACCAAATTTTGTAGCTGTAGGTGAAACGCCATGCTCGCCATTTTGGGGCCATTTTGATACACACGTGTGCATGTTTAGGCCCTCAAAAATGCGGTTGTTTTGGAGAAATAATAATTCCTTGAAGAACAATAGGTTCCTACGCACTGTCAGGGTTAGGTAAGAGCAGCTTTAAATAGTTAAGTGGATTAAATTTACCCGTAGATGATTAGCGAATCATAAACAGTTTCTTGACATTCATGATCCCCAAAGGATGGATCCTCATAATTGTGTTCACCTCCAGCTATCAAACCTTCTTCACATCACAATCAGGTCAAAAGTTACACTCAAACATAAAAGCAATATTGAAATCACGCAGATAGGTTTTTTTTTATCACAGTAAATGTAATGATTGCATGCATCACCAGGCCAGGATTTTTTTAAATAATGTTTTTAGCCATCAGAGTTAAGCCTTTTAACCATTGCTGAAAAGAATCTGCAGAAATGAATCAGCACCACTGTGAAAGTCTTCACAAACACATCACATTTAATAAGATCACGGCTACTTTAGAGACAGTAATCATGACAGCAATGCTCCTCGCATTCTTATAAAATAAAAAATGGGCAATTCCAAAGTGAGACTCACCTGAAGTAATTAAAGTTATTTTTCCACCTGTAATATTAACTTCTGACATTTTAAAAGGAGATGGCCTCTGGGGTGTGAGACAATCAAAAAGGAAAGTTTATGTTTCACTCTTGTCTCATTAGTTGGAAGACGACGCTCTTTTTCAGAAAAGCGCTGAGCGACTGAAGGGAGAGCGCGGGAAGTGAGGAAGGACATTTTTCACCTCCAGGTAATCTTCTCTTCACACTGCTACAATTATTCAGCCTGATGAGGTTATGGACAGAGTAGAGGACACAGCCACAGCCTGCCTTCAGCCTTTTCAAAGTACAGAGAGAACTTCTCTGTGCTCTGCCTCCGTGAGCTTTTGTTCCGGCGCTTGTTGTTTATTCTGTCCAAGCCTGTGAACACCTATGAGGAAAACATCATTAATATTTGCTGGTATTGACTGAGAAGAGATTTGAGCTGAATAGGCTTTGCCATCCGGTCTAATCGCACACCTGAGCACAAGATAAACAGCAAATAATGCACAGAGGGATTAAAGTGTTGAAGGTTTATGTAGCAGCTGGATAACTCCTGTTAGTTTATACAGAAGGCAAATTAGCAAGAACAAGCTAATGCAGTCCATTGCAGTAAGACTACAGGCAACAAATTGAAAAATGATTGAAAGCTGAATTAACCTCACTTATGATGTCATTAAAAACATGTATTATGGACTTATTTGAGGCTACTCTATTGGCTCAAATTATTTGGTTTTATATGTTTCTAACCGTGTCTAACCCCTGCTGAATTTATATGTATTTCCCAAAATGTACCAACTTCTCATACCCCTTTTCCACTGAACTGGTTCCAGTGCTAGTTCGGAGCCAGAGCCTGACTTAGCACCAGTTCTTTGTGTTTCCACCACCTAAGCACCGGCTCCAGGTTGTAAAAACTGGTGCTTAGCAAGCATCAACTCTTTGCTGGGCCAGAGCTGAGAACCAGAAACCAGGAGCTGGGGGCGGGGTTATCGTCACCAACAATCAACGGTGGAAAGGGACACACAAGAGGTCATTTGTGTCCTTTTTCTCCAGGACGTCCCTGGTCTGATCGCAGATGTATTGGAATGACTCCTGGGACACACGGACGTTTTGCACAAACTGTTGCACTGAAATCCGGTACAATTGTGTCCCACCAGTAGCGCAATTGCGGATGTGCCCTGGCAACAGGAGACCTCCACCTCTAATCAGCCTTAAGACCATCTGTAAAGATAAACATAGATATTATCATCAACTTATTGCGTTTGTTTAACTGCTATGTAATCGATGCAAGCGTAGTTGTTTTACGATGATGCAATGGCGTGGCTCCAACTTGGCTCCTTGCCAATGGAAAAGCAAATAGGTTCTTAGGAGGAACGAGTTTCGAACCAACTAAGCACCAGAACTATCACCTGGTTCTTCTTGGTGGAAAAGGGGTATCAGTCAAGTTGCTACCAAACTGTGGGAAGATACATGAATGCAAATACAGTTGCAATGTACAGAATATACATGAGCCCTTTGAGATCTCTTGATGAAAAGGGCATTACAAATAAAATGTATTATTATTTATTTATTATTATTAAATTTTGCAATATCTGCTGTTGTGTACCTGTAAATATCTATTTTAGAACATAGACTTCATTGTTTTTGATTTCATGAGACAGGTTTTGGTGTCTCCTCTGATCACACTAAAACATTTTCCAAAGGCTCATCGAGAAGGACAAATAGCATGTTAACTACAGGACAATACCCATCATACTGTCCATTCTACCTTAATCTGTGATTCACTGTCAAGTTTGGTACATTACTTGGATTTAGCTTTAGTCTTACTCCTTTAACAAATTGTTATCTTATGTTAGTTTTAGTCAACGGCGACATTTTATTCTGGATTTCAACTGGTTAATTTTAATCTCATTTGGTTTAACAGTCGTCTCAACATTTTGTGTTGCCTGTATGTTATCATCATCCACAGTCCATATCGTACTCTGACACAGCAGCTCAGAATAAAATTTAGGAAGCCCTCATTAATAAGATACTTAATGAGCATGCACTCTACACACAGTCACAATTACAGCTGGAAACAGGGAATATAACACCCATGCCATCACCTTACTAATGGTTAAAAAAAACTACCAACATGGGATCATAGAAATAGAAAGAATAGGGTAAATTCTGAAAGCAAAAATGCCCCCCATCTGTTCAGGTCTCCCTCCAAAGCCACTCTTCCAAAACACATGAGCGCTCACTGCCTGTGTACAGCTGGAGGACTAATCCACAAGAGAAAGCGTCGGTGGGCAGAGGAGCACAGTGCATTAAAACTACCTCATGTCGGAAACAACCAGGCTGCATGGCTACAATTCCAAAGTAATACAGACAAACACAACCAGGCTACAGTGCAGACAGATGGTGACCGTGTAAAAACAGACATGTTTCCTGGAACTAGAAACAACAAAGAGCACAGACACACAGAAATATCTCCATGGATGTGATCATGTGGCATGTTTAGCAGTGCAAAGTGCTGTAACTCTAGCGATGCGTCCGCCTAGCCTTGTGAAAGACTTCAGTGACACGCAGTGGGTGCACCACCATTGTGCCTGCAGCTATGCAAGTACATAGTTGGAAAGGCAGATAAGACATCTAATCATCTCATGCAGAATGAATGCAATTATTAGATCAGCTTTTTTATTATTATCAGAGCACTTTGATTTATTAGTCTCTGTCGGGGTGTGAAAAGAGACCTTGAACAGATATAATCAAACGTGTTTCTCGTATACATTGCACACTCTAGTTCCGATCTAGATCTTTCAGACAGAATGCGACAATGATAGTGCTGCACTCTGAAACCCTTAATTTCCAATGGACATCAAATTTTGATCTGAAGTTTAGAAGCAGGACCACACCTCAATCACTCCCCTTCCTATCAGATGCCTATACATACCACTCTGCCCTTCCCACTTCATTCTCGTGACCCTCCCTCCCTTCACTTCTGCCTCCTCTTCCTCTCTCCTCCTTATACCCCTTTTCCACCGAGCTGGTTCCAGTGCTAGTTCGGAGCTAGAGCCTGACTTAGCACCAGTTCTTTGTATTTCCACCACCGAAGCACCGGCTCCAGGGTCTAAAAACTGGTGCCTAGCAAGCACCAACTCTTTGCTGGGCCAGAGCTAAGAACTGAGTATGTCAGGAGCTGGGGGCGGAGTTATCGTGCCCAGCGATCAACGGTGGAAAGGGACACACAAGCGGTCATTTGTGTCCTTTTTCTCCAGGACGTCCCTGGTCTGATCGCAGATGTATTGGAATGACTCCCGGGACACATGGAAGTTTTGCTGTTTTACTGTTGCGCTGAAATCTGGTACAATTGTGTCCCACCAGTAACGCGATCGTGGATGTGCCCAGGCAACAGGAGACCTCCACCTCACAATCAGCCTTAAGACCATCTATAGAGATAAACATAGATATTACCATCAACTTATTGTGTTTGTTTAGCTGCTATGTAATCGATGCAAGCGTAGTCGTTTTACGGTGATGCAATTGCGTGGCTCCAACTTGGCTCCTTGCCGATGGAAAAGCAAACAATTTTCTTAGGAGGAATGAGATTTGAACCAACTAAGCATCAGCACCGAACTAGCACCTGGTTCTTCTTTGCGGAAGAGGGGTACTAGAGGGTCCACTCGCTCAGGAGCCTCCACTGGGCCGATGTGGCTTTTCCCCACACCGCAGCAGCTCATCTCAGTCATCATCAACATAACGCTCATTTGCATCCAATAAACAATCAATCTTCAACTTGATGATGTGGTGCTTGCCAGTGAGTTGGCTTGTCTGGTGCCACAACGATTTGTCACTGCATAGAGCAACCAAACAGCAAATGAGTGCATCAGTTCAAATTAGTTGAATGTTGACCTCTGAACTTTGTGACGAATACCTGTGCAAAAACAAGCCATCCAGCCAGGCACACAAGGCAAAATGGAAGGAAAACTGATGTGTGTGTTTGAACTGACCTGTGATACTAGTTTGCTTTTGTAATGAGACAGGAGGAAAGCGCTATCTTGGAAACAGGCTTCCATACAGACACTTTAACTTTTAACAGGTGCCTTGTATGTAGGCAACATGTGTAAACATAGCTTAGGTATGTGCTCTACAGACCTATTTCTTAAGTTTCTAAGTTTTTTAATTGAGGTAATGAGGTAAATAGGTACATTTTTCATACAGAATATTTTAGTAATGTAGTGACATAGTCCCATTTTGAAAATTCTGGCTATTTGCTGTGTCCTCCACGACTTTTACATTGTCACATGTCACATTGTGTATTAAAGCCGTATAAGACTAGCCAAATTCAGTTGCTAGCTTATACGTTTGCATGCAGCTACGATTTGTGGCTTTGAAAGTCCACAAGACAATGAGTGTGGTATGTTTAGGTCAGGTTATGTTATAGAGAGAATTGCAGAACTGAAGTAAATGAAACGGTAAACAGTCTGATCTCACAGACTAATGACGGAATAATGCTGTGCATCAATAGGCCTGCTGGCCAGGTTCAAAGAAACATTTCCTCTTGCGCTCTTCATGCACTGCTATGCCAATTGGATAAACCTCTTCATGCTACATGCCTGCTCACCTCCCAAACCAAAATGTTTTTGGTCAAAATGTTTTTTTTTAGCTTTTGCAACCTTCTTTCTAAGTCCCTGCTGCAGTGTGTGACAGGGAGATTCTAGAGTAAGGACGGACAAGGTCGTAATTTAAAAGCTACACTGTCCGCACAGTGTTTAAATATCAAGACACTTTAACAGAGTGTTTTGAGAAAATCCAGAATGATCAGTCTTGAAACAACATGTCAGTCCAGTGGGCTCATGGCCCGTCCACATTGCTTTGGATGTGAACTTTTGTTTCTTTTTTCCACTCTGCCCTAACGTATGTTGAAATTCTACCCAGCATTCCTAAAAAAATGAACAGTGAATCTGCTCAAAACCAGACAGGCCCCAGAGGATTTTTTGCTCCATAACTGAACTGAAGGACGTACTGACCACAGATGACAACCAGCCACAGCTACATTACGACACAGCTGTTGCTGCAGCAACAACACGCACGATGCAGCAGTCTGATAATGTGTCAACAGCAGCACCGTGTTCTGAAATAATGATAGAGCAGTCAAAGACTTGCTTTGGGAAAGTCTCTTGGTGTCTTTTGAACTTATTAACCCTAAACTGTTTCTGCTGTCTAACTCCCCCAGTAGCAGCTGGATATTGCAAGTGAACATTTCCCAATGATCTGCTGCAAGAAATTGAAGGGTGAGCTGATCATGATTTACTGCAATGTGGAGTTTAAAGTCTGTAATGTCACTTTTGAGAGAGAAGTCTTTCAGGATCAAATCATTTCTCTCCTTCGGAGAAATCATTTGATCGTTTGGAAACAGTATGCTGTCTGTTGAATAGGACTTCACCCAGAAATAACCACACTCGGACATGGTGATTAGTCTTCTTGGTATGAGCTTCTCTTCAAATAAGGTAGCCCCAACCATCTAAACCCCATCAGATGTATTGCTTGTCTCTCTTCTACAGTGACTGTTGTACTTGCTTATGTGTTGCAAATGGCCATGATGAAAACAGCTGCAGCATGTATAAAGTATGTTGAGTGTCATTACAGTTGGAACATGTTTTGTAGTGCTTCCTTAGGGCGTGTTCACACTGGGCCGTTTAGTGCGCATTCGAGATCGATTCTCTCTTTGGTCCGTTTTTGTTTTGCTGGTGTGTACAGGGACTTGTTGGTGCGCACCACTTTTAGTGCGCACCAACTGGTTCACTTGAAGAGGTGGTCTCGGGCCGTTGTTTGGAGCACAAACGTACTATCTGGAAGCGGAGCGTATGAAATTTGTTCTAAATGTGTTGCCGTAGTTTCTGGTACAAGGCATTGTGCATTTCCAACGCCGCTCTGGACTCCGATAAAGACTCACATAATCCGAAACATTACGCATAGATAGCGTGTAGCTCGCTACGGCGAGTATGGTGAGAAAACTAAGTATCTCTTCATCCATATTGAAAAACAGTGGCTCAAATGGCTCTTGTTCACTGATAATAGCCTTGGTTTTGTTTACTTCCTTGAGTCACTTCCCGCCTTTGAATTTTGACCAATCGGTGACAACTTCGAGTATCACATGGCAACATCCACATGACCAATGGTTGAAATGAACGTTTTGACGTGATTCGCGTCACCAAGTGGCCCACTAGAGCGCACTAGATTTAGAGACGTTGGACAAGGTCCAGAAAATTTGCATTTGGTTCACTTCGGTTCACTTCAGTAAATGTGAACACAGCCTTAATGTTGTGGCTGATAGGTGTATAAACCAGTGTTGATGCTACAATCTGTTCTACTACAATTTGGTTCTACCTCTTGAACACAAAAATTCAGTCAAGCAGCACCACAGGGACTAGTGGATCATCATTTGTAAATAAGATAGCTGTGTTAAGTGTTTCCAGACAGTGGAACACACCGCCAATTAATGTGCTTACTAAGGACTATGTTTAGTGTTTATATTAGGGCCCAAAATAACATAGTGGCAATAAAGTAACTTGGATGAAGATGGTGAAAAGCAGTATCTATCTAAAGCCTAATGATGACCTTGTCACATGGAGAGTGGCATTTCAAGGAATACATTTTTTTATGTGATAGTTTTGTGAGAAAAAGTAAATATTCCATTCATTCTGTCTCTCAGGGAAAAGAAATCCCTTCACTAGCAGTGCTGCCACAGCATATCCTTACATATGGGCATACAATCTTTTGATCTCAACTTTAGTGTGGCGGTGACAGTCCTCACCTCGCCCTGTGGTCTCTTCTTTCCTGTCCTTGTCCTCCTCTGGAATACTGCTATCTGATCCTTTCCTCCTGGAAGAGCGAGAGCTGCGCTGCTCTCTCTGTTCCCGCCCACTACTGCCTGGTGAGTGGTGGGATTGGCTGGCTGGTTGCTGGCTTTGCTGTGACTGGCTCTGCTGTTGGGAGGCCAGCGCTCCCTGGGAACCTTTAGGGTTGGGGCCGGATGAAGTCATGATGGGGCGAGGGCTATTGGCTTGGGCTCGTGTGTAGTGACTCTGTAAGAATATAGAAGGTGTATATGAATTCATGTACAGACACATATAGAATTGTAAGTTGCATTCATTGCAAGAAGTGCACACACACATTGAACTACTAATTTATTAGGTACACCCCTACAGTCACTAATACACTGGCCTTTCCTTCTTCAAGTTCTAATGTTCAGTTGGATGGTTGACATGGATATTGATTCAACTGGTTATTTGGAGTTTGCATTTGTGCTGATGCCACAGTCTGGCCTCGCCTGCTTTACAGAGCTACTGTAGATAAACTGGTCAATTGTACCGAGTCTCTTCTGCTACAACCTCAGTCGTCTCCACCGGATCTACCAGCGTGAACACAATCACCCTACACAGCTGAGGTAATGAACAAATAAATACAAATTAAATCAATGGAAACTGGAATGGAATGTGGCTATACACTGGCATGTCTGTCTCTGGTCCATATATTTATTCCACACAAAACACACCAGTTGCTTTCTTAAGTATGTCATTCAAAGCATCACTATAAACAGCATTTTCCCGCATGTTTTGTTTGAACTACAATGTAAAGCTCCTCATTTTCAACTTCAAAGCACTGTGAACCCTCAGCACACCTTTTTATTTGCCATTGTATCTTCATCTTCACTGACTTCCAGCTGCTGATATCCATCAGTCTCAGTGATATTTACTGAACAAAAGAAACTCAACTTTGGATTTGGTACTAATGCACCTTTTGACATTTTTTTTTCATTACATGTATCAGTCAAAGAAAAAATATGATCTGATAACATGTAACCAGCTACCTCAGCAGTCTGTAGCCCTGCACCAGCTGTTTCTATTACTTTTGTCCACACTAGTTGTAAAGCCAGTAGACACCATATTAGCAACACTTCTCTGTTTAATCCAATACAGTTTAACAGCAGCTTGAATTGTTAACGTTTTAAGAAAAGCTGAATATAAAACCTTCATAAAGGAGACATTTTAACAGAGTTGCTGGCTTCGCTACATGTTCCACATAAAACTGTTACTGAATGTATTTTGTGGAGTGTTTCTAGTATTCTGTCTCTGTTGTATGTAAATGAGAACGAACATGTAGAAACATGTAGAAACATGTTTCTACATGTTGTAATCCCATAACAACATAATGGCTTCAGCTAGTGAGATATTATAGTCTTCCATCAACAGTTCACATTTGACATAATTAAAAGAGGAAGAAATACTGGAAATAATGTAACGTACACAAATGACTGACAGTCACAATGTATTAGGACATAGCTTTAATTGTTTGCTTCTTTACTTTGATTTTGAAGGTTAATAGTCCACGAATATAGGACTTGCGGCCAATTATATACTAGTCTCTCAATTTTAGGCTATAAATAAAACCAGGATTTTTAATGGCCCCACAAATACTGATCATCCAAGTAAGTGGCCTGACCTGAAGCCAAGTTACTGCGTGTTTCACCATTCAAGATTGAAACAGCATATTAACGATGCATCATTGCCCTAACACATCCTGACTGCACTATGAGGACTGTGACAGAACAATAAGACGCTGCTAATCGCAAATGATATTCTGTTAAGTTTAAAAGAGTTCCTATGGGATGTTAAGTAAACATAGTCTCAGAGTTTAATGCTTGTTGCTTCTTTGCTGTGTTGCAGAGAACGTTTAGGTTCCATTCATTCATTTGAGCAGTTTGATGACCCATATAAGAGTAAACTCAAAATTTTATGTCTATTGGATGATTAACCATGGGCTTCCAGGTAACAAAGAATTAGAAATTATTAATTGGCAGCTCAGACGGGAATCTGGCTAGACTGCAGAGCTTTTTTTGTTTTACAGAAAGGATATGTAGACTATTTGTCCACGCTATTGGCGAACTACAACAATTTTCTACTGACATTTTCCAATGGCATCAAGACTTTTGCCTTCTATACCCATATAGTGAAGTAGTTTGGACTTTTGGAGCTTGACTAAACAGCAATTACATTTTATTCTGTAATCTCTGCAACCCAGTTGACATGTTAATCATTAGAGACAACAACCTCTTTACAAATATGCTCCTACTGTCTGATGTATGGGTTCAGACTGATTGGAGTAAAGAGAGATGTTACCAGAGTACCTGTTGAAAGTTCCACTGCGTGTAAAGCAGAAGCCACAATCTCTCTAGCTGTGTCCTAGCTACGAGAAAAAGGGACTGACTGACCATTTGTAATTAATAAATCTAAATCAGAAACAGCAGGTGCTAGGGCTTTTGTGGAAGCACAAAAATGTGTCAGTGATGCAGGGCTCATGCTGAGGCTATGAAATAGTAACACAGTTTAGTAAACTGTGACTGGATGTAGAGGACCACTACTGCAGGGTTAATATGGAGCCTTGTCAACCCTTTGCTGAGAGAAGGCTGGTGTGCCATTCTGTTTAAAACACCGCCCTGTGTTGCTGACCCTGTCTGGGACATGCTAGTCACTTTTCAAACATAGTGAATTTTTTTGTTTGCCACTTTGTAGTGTGACCTCAGGTCAGGTAAAGTATCAAGGGCAACTCCAAAAACAGCCCAGCCCAGTTCCTGATTAGCTCAGCCCTATCCCAATCTTTTGTGAAAGACAGAACTCTGCATTCTCTTTGGAACCCCACACATGACTTACAGGCTAATCTTTCACTGAGCTACTGAAGGAGAAGGAATAGCTACTGGGTGTTAATTCCAACTCCCAAAAAGTGCAACTTAAACAAAAAGCAAGAATCAAGCTGCAGAGAGGTTACTGTTTCTCAGAATTACAACTTGGACTTGATTTCAGGGCTGGTCATTCAGGAGCAACCCTACACTATGCGAAGGTCTATGGGGGTTCATTCACATCACCACACCCATCATCACAGCTGAGAGTGGTCTGCGGCCTTTGTATGTGTGATCACACCCAACTGTGATGTCGCCTATTGTGTACTGAAATGCTGTACCTCAAAGGGTGTGGTAGAAGTTGAAGAAGTCACTAGACAGCAGTGTGAGTAGGACATTGTTGGTGTTGTTACTCTTGAACTTAACATTTGACTTTGACATCCTGTCTCCAGATTTTGACAGACATTTAACAGTGAGCACATAATCAGAAACATTTCTATGCAACTGAATTATTATTGTTTTGTGCTTGATTTTGTATTTGGTGATTGGTAATCTTTCTTTAAATTAGTACCAAATTCAGTGTTAAAATGAGATCATCTAAATGGTTCACGTTGATGGATGCAGAAAATGTCTCTTGTCTACTCTCAATAAAGCATTACCAGCTAATACATAAGTCAGGGAGGACAAACTCGACGATAAAATTCATGTCAAAGTAAAAATGTTATATTGAAATTAAATACTGTTTGTAAAAAAGGACAGTTATAGAGACCAGAAGAAGATATACTGAAGATATGAAAAGTGCTTGAAGTAGCTTATATGGCTTTACCATTAGCCTGTTACAGAACCTCATAATCTACCTTTATGAATGTTCAAGTTTAGTTGAAGTCATTTTTATGTACAGTATGTCACACATTTAATCATTCAATTACTGTAAAAGCAAAAAGATTCTGCATTAAAGTACACTTATTTACAAATGTACTTTACAGTTAATTATAATTTCCCCATGTCATAAACAGCAGTAAAAAGCTGAACATGTTACAAAAGTGGCAATGAAATAAAATATTGAAGACTAGCTCCCAAGAGCTAGCCTGCTGTAACAGTTTGGAGGTCCCAATGCAGAATTTACTATACCTGTCAATGAGTTGAACACTCCAATTTGTTATTTTTTGTCTGTTAGTGCCCAACACTGTCCCTAAATATCCTTGAAGCTCAGTAATGGTAAGCCACATTTCAGAACAACATTACCACTAAGCTTGGAAGAAACGTTAACATTTTGGGTGAGCATTGGGCATTCTCAGAAAATTAGGCTGGAGATCTTGAGGTGCACTAATAAAATAAGACCATTCAAGCACAGATCATATGTGTCTGGTTTAATTATGTACAACAAAAGGTTCTATATTCGTTGTGTGTTGTGGACAGTGTGGGTCTGGAAGGGCTGGAGGCTGGTGTAGGGGTGGGGGTTTGGGGGTACCTGAGTGTTGCCAGTGGTCCCGCTGGGTCTCCCTCCCGCCATCTTTAATGTGTCAACAACAAGACAAAAAATAAAAAATAAAAAAAATTAAATTTTAAATTTTAAAGAAAAATAAAATGAAATGAATATAAAGAAAATGTGGGACAAGGAGAGATTCTGTTAATGACTGCGGGACCAGAAGTGACGGGCTGAGTGTTCAATGTGAGCTCCTTTCATGAGCTCCTTTCATATTGGTCTGTGTGCCAATTTTTGACAAAACAACACCATTTTTTAATAGTCATCTGCTGACATCGCAGTCACATGAAAGGAGCCGATTGGTAACTAGTACAACAGAGAACGTTTGTGGGTGTTTTAATGTCAAGTTAATCAAAAAGCACAAAGGAACTTCTTTTACTTTAAAGCCATCTCCAAGGATAGATCTCTGAAAGCACAAACCTGAGGCAGTAGCCATTGGTCAAACAGTTCTATGTAAAAATCCACAATCACTGCCCAATTCAGGAAACAAAAAAGATCTGCAAAACAATTAGATGTCCCTTGTTTGGAATACTGTATGATTAAAGATTTGTGGAGTGTTTAGGTGACTGTGCTGACCAATGTCTCTGAAACAAGACAGGTAAACAGATGCAATGTAGACGATGCTAAAAGGCCAGATGAATGGTTTCTAAATCAAAGCAGCAGTCTAATGCTTAATGACAGAAAGACAACAAACACCACATATTGGTTGTTTTTGGCTACAGTTAATGCAAAGTGACATTTTATAGATCAAGCAATGAATCAAGAAAAAACCTGTAGATTAAGCCATATTGAAAAAAATCTTAAATTGCAGTCTTAAGTACATGGAGTCTATTGTATAACACAACATGTGAACAATGTGAAACATTAAGTAATGTGTGTTCTTGTTGTTTGTTTGTTTTTCAAAAGAAGGCTGGATCTGCATCAAACTGCCCATGCTCTCTTTGGTGTTGCAAAGGGCTATTGGATTTTTAGCAATACTTTAATTTGGCAGAAAAGATACCTTCTGTGTTCTGTTTTGATTATATTCACATTTTTCATCCTTGGTGTGTGTGTCTGATTTTTATTTTTTTTTAACTGGTTACAGGTTTTCCTTTCTTCATCACTTTCACCCAGTAAAACTATTAGACAATCTCTTACCGCTGACTTTGCATAAGGCTATGAAGCATTTTGAATGTACTTAGTTTGACAATTATGTATATAACATTACTCCTGTTGTTTTTTCACTATATTCTTAATTTTATAAGACATGAATGAAAGACAGTTAATCAGTATGTTTTATGTGTTCATTTTCCTCTTTGGCTGATATTAGGATGCTCTTAACAACTGTGCATATATGCTGCTGTGTGTGTGTGTGTGTGTACTCACGTGGGCAGTGTTGTTGTTCTGACTGGATCGTGACCTTCGTCTGGAAGTGATGCCAATGTTTTCTCCTTTCAGCAACGAGTGGACAACGTCATCCAGAAAGGTCATCTGGACCATTGAGGGATCCACATTCTGAGGCTCTAGCACCTGAACATACACACCAGATTTACTTTACGCTGTACATTTGCCTCAAAGTATCTGTTGCTCCTCCAAAGCTGATTTAGCATCTTGACCAAACAAGCCCCATCTTGTCCTCTAGTAACATTACATCTTTGCCTTTAATGTTGTTGTAATGTTGTTGTTCTTGGATGGAAAAAGGTCATGCATTAATAATATCAAGAAAATGCATCTACAATTCAACTTAAAATACATTTTTTTGGCAAAGATATGAGATAACATTAGCATATCACTGTGCAGAGCTGTGTATTGGGATGTAAAGTTACAATTAAGTTGCCATTGAGGTCTTGTTGATGGTTGTAAGGAATGATGAAAAGTGCATGTGTGTATGTACCTGGTCATTCATAACGACCATGTTTCGACTGAATAGGTCGTGATGCGTAATGATGCCAGTGAACCACTGGGTGGCTGAGTCCTGTCTGTACACACGCACACGGTAGCCATTCAATGAGTAGGGACCTGGAACCAACAGAAAACAGTTCCATCAAGTGATCTCACTGCTGAAGTACAAGACTTACTGCAGGTTCCTCATTCCATAAGACACACCAGTTATAATAACGACATGACTGAGCAGACTAAGTGCACAGTCAACAGAACATGATGACCAAAAAACAACACCAACATATTGTTACGTTGCACCATTACACATAGTAACAATGATACAGAGTTATACTTCATAAAAAGCTTACCTTGCATAAAAATTTCCTGCACCTTCTGGTCTTTGAGCCAGCCCTTCACTTCTTCATGGAGCTGAGGGTTGTCTCTTAACACTGGGTTCAGACTGTCCACCTCATCCTGAAAGCACAGAAGGGTTTGAACTATTAGAAGGCAACAAAGCACATGTTCAAAACGGCTACAAATACCTTGGAGTCTCACAGACAAATGTAAATAATGAGGTGACTGCAAGGAAGTCAGCCACATCCAAATACCTATATAGAGCGAGACAGGTCCTGAAAAGTCAGCTGAATGGACAGAACAAGATACGAGCCATCAACACATATGCCCTGCCGGTAATCAGATACCCCGCTGGTATAATAACCTGGCCAAAGGAAGAGATAGATGCCACTGATATCAAGAAAAGGAAGCTCCTCACAATGCATGGAGGGTTTCACCCCAAGTCCAGCATCCTGAGACTGTACACAAAGCTGAAGAAGGGAGGCCGAGAACTAGTGAGCGTCAGAGCCACTATCCAGGATGAAACAACTCTAAGATCCAGGAATACATCAGGAAGATGGCCACCTGTGATGACCTGCTACATGAATATCTCAGGCGACAGAAACCTGATAAGGAGGAGGAGGAAGAGGAAGAAGGACCATCATGGAAAGACATGATAGTCCTGCAAGGCATATATCACTGACAGATAGAAGAAGTGGCTGACATCAAGAAAACATACCAGTGGCTGGAAAGGTTTGTCTGAAAGACAGCACAAAGGCACTAATCATGGCAGCACAAGAACAGGTGCTGAGCGAGATCAATAGAGGCCAGGGTCTACCACACCAGACTGGACCCCAGGTGCAGGCTGTGCAAAGATGCACCTGAGACAATACCAAAGGTGGTAGAGAATGACCAAGCTTAGCTAAGGTCCTGTGGGACCTCCAAATCCAGACTGAAAAACTGGCGCTGGCTAATCAACCAGACACTTTGGTGGTCAACAAACAGCAGAAGAAGGCAGTAGTGATAGATGTAGCAACATCAAGAACACGAGAAGCTCAAAAAATACCAAGGGCTGAGAGAGGAGCTAGAAAGGATGTGGAAGATGAGGGCAGTAGTGGTGCCGGTGGTGACTGGAGCACTTGGGGCCATCCCCCAAACTGGGACAGTGGCTTCAGCAGATGCCAGGAACAACATCTGACATCTCTGTCTAGAAGAGTGCAGTCATAGGAACAGCCAACATACTGAGCAGAACCCTCAGGTGAAGTAGTCCAAATACATAGATATTTTTATATTCATATATACACAACAACATTTTTGGAACAACTCCTTTTGGCGGTACAAAAAAAAAAAGTGCTAGATAAAAACTAAACAAAAGACTGTTGTTTGCTTTTGTTTGTCTATTGAGAAATGTTTCTAAGGTCATGTTAACTAGTATTGTGCTCTATCCAATGAATGGTTGACACATAGTGGTTGATTTGAACAAAAAGAGAGTGAAAGCACTTCTTGCTGCCCTGAGGTAGTGACTGGTGGGTTTGACAACTGAAGAGAAAAAATCTAAATCAGGTAATTAAAAAAAATTAATTTGTGTCATTCATCCACTCAATCATCTCAGTTAGCTGACTGTCATTACTATTTGCATGTTACTGCAGCAAACTAAATACATGCTTATCCAGTGAGTTCACAACAAATATCAGATATCAGTGCAACCTGAATGTCTACTCACAATGCAGAGCTGCAGAAGTCAAACAGAGACAGTGAGGCTGAGACTCAGCAGGAAGCAGAGCAGACGAGATGAGGACACGACTTTCATTTCACCTTTACATGTCTCTATCTCTCTGTGTGTCTATGCTGCAGTGTTCTACTTTTGCAGACTTGTGCAGCTCTAAATTAAAACAGCGTGTCACTAAGAATAGCACACTGGAATGCAGAGAAAAATGTTGGCAAAAACCTGTCTTATATTCTTACATTTGTCACGGCTCTCTCACTCAACTGTGTGATACTACACACAATAACACTACCTTACAACAACAAAACGATGGATGTATGATGAAGTTATTATTATGTTTTACCACCAATGATGACAAGAAGTTTATACGAAGCATAACAACCTGTCAGTACAACAAAAAGACTTGTTGGTTGGTGTTGGTCGTTACCAATTGACAATACACTCAGTATAACAAAGTAGTTTACAGCAGGGTCAGCAGTTTTAAAGTAGCCTGTTTTCTCATGTTTGTATTTTATTAGAGTCATTTTGACCTATGATCGATCTGGATGCAGCATTTGATACAGTTGACCACAATATTCTAATATACTATACAAATGCGTGCGCCTCTTTGGCGTTGTGCATGAATGGTTTAGGTTCGACCTCACATGCCTCTAAACCAGTGGTTCTCAACTGGTGGGACAGGACCCAAAAGTGGGTCACAGAAGCATGCCCCCCTCAAAAAAGTAGTGGTATAAAGTCTTTTATTTTAAAGGATGTGTTTCTTATGACACAGTTTGCTTTCAATAGCAGGATATTTAGTGGTGGTGACACCAGTAGTTGTCCACTATTAACCTCTAGATGTGGCTCTGCCAGCTTAGTGGAGACATTTATGCTGAAACGTGCCAAAAATAAACCAGAATGTGCTCAGAATCTGTCAGAATGGGACAGAATATGACCAGAACTTGGCAAAAGTGTCCAAATTTACCAAAATGAGCAAAACATAAGTCACAATTTTCCCAAGCTGTATTAAAATGCGTTGAGACTACACCCAGATAAACCTTAGTTTGTTAACAGGAACAGCAAACTTCAAAAATTTGGGTCGCGACCGTTTTTAATAGAGACATAGTGGGTCCTGATGCTGGACCAGTTGAGAACCACTGCTATAAAACAAGCTAATAGCAGCCATGACGTGTGAATACAGGAGACACAAGTTAAAGTTCACCTTGTTTGCTTTAGGAGGAAATGTCACAATATATACCAGCATGAAAACAAGATTCATATAAGACTGATTCTTCCATGATCAGATAAATACAGCTAGAAAAAATCAAAGTGAATGTTTCCTGAGGGACAGTGTGGTGGAAGTTAGACGATACAGAACACAAGGGAACGTTTAAACCCACAGTTTTTATTTGGATTCTAAAAACTATATTGACATGATTGACAACATAACCCGGCTCAGAAGGTCATTTCTAATAAAAAAAAAAGAACAAATAAATAAAAAGGATTATGTCGTATTGTTGTGGTTAATGTAGCAGTTGTGTGTTGTAGAGCGTTACCACGGAGAGATGAGTAAACTAGAGTGAAAAGGTGAGCTGGGGCCGACTGGACGTAGACTGCAGTCTAAACACAAGGACACACTGAGCGTTTCCCACAGGCCGGCTCTGACTGCTGCAGAGACTCCTGCTGTCGCTTTGCTCCATCTGTTCCTCGGGGGAAGATTATTTTAAGAAGCACAAGGTCACCTGAATCTTAACGGAACGTAATGTTGTACTTTTTATGTTTGTTGGTCAGAAAACCGTGAGTCTCTATAAAGCAGGGATGCTGATGTAAAGAGAGTTCAGATGTGACGCGGAGCTGCACTTCAGCTGTAGACTTTGTTTTTAACATTATCTCTAAGCTTTTTATTCACTACATTGTCAGCTACTGTCAGGAAACCCTGACTGTAACAGTAACAGCTTCATTTTTAAATATGTCTGGGTACCATTAAATATTCGGTGAGAAGACGGCGAGCAGAACAGACTAAATCTACTCCTGGACATCGAGTCTGAAGAAATGTCTGTTTTATTAGCGAAACGGGAAAATGATTTGCAGGAACAGTTTAGTGGCTTCCCTCTGAGCGAAGTGAGCAACTAAAAGGCAACAAATGGGAGGATTTGCTAGTTTTCTCTACCAGTAAATCAAATAACTCAATTAATTCTGAAAACTTTTGAGAACATATCGGTGCAGTCATGTCAAAGCGTACTCTGAGGTGTATTAGTCCACTGTGGCATCACTCCTGGGTGTGGTCAGGTGGGAAACACCTGAACCTTTAAACCACAGTGTATTTTTATCAATTGTTTTAGCAGTTAATCACACTACAGCCCAATGAATTCAAAACTGTATACGTTTAATGTCTTCCATCTCGACTATTTACTGGACCCAGAAGGAGTGCATTGAGCCAGCATCAGGCCAGTCAGCAGAGCCCAGCACCAGGAAACACTTCACATGTCTGACATTTATTTGGACTGTAATCTACATCCAGGACATCCCACCACTGTGGGTGAGCAACACAGTAAAAATCCAACCAACCTTTAAAAAGCAGCCCTCTGCCACTAACACACCATTTCCACTCTTGCATTAACGGTTTGTGTTGTGTAAGGACAACCGTGTTTACAAAAAGAAGACATCGAGGGTTTACTTGTACATTTTCAAAAAAAAAAAAAAAAGCATTAGTCACATTAATACAGAAATAAACAAATGGCACATTGAATTCCTAATTTAAAAATAAAGTGGTGCTTGAGGAACTTTCTTTACTGAGGAGACAAGTTAAATAAATTACTACCATAAACGTTACATACAAATCTGGAGTAGTATATACAAAGGAGTTATTAGACACAAAAAAAAATCTACAATTTCAAATTTTATGTTCAAAGACAGCAGTAGAACCGTATTTTACAGAGCAGGGTTTGTGTTAACACGAGTGGGTCAGAGTGGTTTGTGTGAGTGGGGGAGAAGTGGAGGGGCAGTCGGACAAACCACTGACATTAAACAAGTGACCTGAAGTTTGAAACCTTCCAGCTAAACGTACTGATCCTCTAGAACTAACTGATGTAGACTCTTATGTACAAGCTTCAGCAGGTGCTGACTCTCAAACAGGACCTCCGCCAGGTTCACATCTGAGACACGTGGATCTGATGAAGACCAGCGCTCACAGACTTCTGGGTGACTTCCACCAACCCAGTGTCATTAAAGGAAAACTGTGGTATCTTTCAACCTCTTCTCCTGGTCGTGTGTCCGCTCTGACTAATGGCTCAGGATTAATCTGCACTCATCACCTGTGTTTGTAAAACATGCACCTCCAGGTTTGCTCACGTTTCAGAAGAAATGAAAGACAGAGTTCCTTCACGGGTTGAGGAAATCAGCCTTACTTAGGTCAGACTCACACTGCAGGAGTTTTGAAAGCCTGAGATTTTGTAATCGGATTGCGTCAGACACATGAGGAGAAACTTCACAGATTATCTACTCTGTAATCTCAGACTGCACACATGCAAGGTTCAAACAATGGTACATCACATACTACAGGATATGAAGACTGTTGTCCTAGAATCAGGGAGCAGAGCACCACCTAATGTGATTTCATGGGGAAGCAGATGGAAATAAAATGGGCTCTATGGAGCAACAATAATAATTTGCAATTAGAACAAACAAATGCAGAAGGATAAAAGGTTTGGGAGATGTACTCAACACAGTTTGTTCTTCAGTGAGAAGAGGAGGTGGAATTTTAATCAGTTTTATTACCTGTAGCTAACATTAGCCTCACAGGTTTAAATGTTCAGGGTTTAGCTCCTGTGCTAATCTAATTTAGCTCACACATATAAAAGATGCCTGATATTATTGGGGCGGCCCTGATGAGCCTGAGCAGTTCAGGAGGTTTCAGACTGACCTGTGAACCCCTCACATTACTAGAGAACCTGGTTCAGACCAAGATTCCAGTCCAGATTTATCCTCTGACTGTTGGGGGGGGAGTAAATCAGCTCTACAACTCCTGTCGTGTGAGCCCAGCTTTAGGGATTAGCTACACAACAAAGCATTGTCAACATGCTCTAATAATACTGTTTTTCTTACCCTTGAAAAGTCTTGGAGGTGCTTGTTTTACAGGACAGCGAGTGCACATCAGCACGAACAGAGCAAATCTGTTGTTTGAAAGGCTAAACAAACGTGACTCCATGGATTAGCTACTGCAGCTAACTGCACAGAGATCTACCAGCTGGCTAACCAGACAAGCTACCTGTTTATCTGTGGACCAGTGTGTTTGCATGTGTGTTGCTGCAGCATGTGCACTGCCTCTATCGGGTAGATCTAAAGTAGAACCTGTTTATATATATGACACTGAGAGCGTTACAGTTTGCTAGCTGGTTAACCAACTTTAGTTAGCTCATCAAACTAGCTTGCATTTAGCAACAGTAGCTAAACATGAGTTGACACTGATTCCCTCCACCAACTGTATACTCCAGGATCAACCAATTACCAGCCTGGCCAGGTTACAATTATATATAATCGAGCATCGGCCCTGAAAACCCATCTTGGTCGACCTCTAGAATATTCCTCAGTAGCAGTGAGAAATGCTGAGTGTTAATCTAGAGTCCACAATCAGAACAGGCACAAATATTAAGATACAACTCAAAAATATCAGAGTTTTCCTTTAACAAACTTCCTGTTTCCATCGCTCGGTGCTGTGGCGGCGAGTCCGTGTTCATCTCTTAAAACTGTAGTCTCTCTGAAGCATCCCATAATATCGCTGTTCATTAGTCTCCCTCCTCTAAACCTTCCAGATCTCCTTCTATAGATTGTTTTATGACATCATTACTAAATAAATCCCTCCTTTTTCCTTCAGCATCCCTTAAAAAAAAAAAAGTGAAGTGAAGAACCGTGACTGTTACTAGTGGTTGGGGTAAAAACGTGGGCGCAGAGCAGAGTTTAGCTTAGTGAGGGGAAGTTTCATCTACTTTGTAAACACTCTCAGTGAAAGTTCACCGACACTCTCAATACCTGACGGGCTCTAATCTCCCACTGGCTCTCCTGGGTTTTGATCTCTACGACTGGATTCGTGGCTTTCACAGTATGTCGTCGTCGCCGCCTGCCGAGGACAGCTGGTGAGCGTTGATCTCTTTCTGGAACAAATTTGAGATTTTGGAAAAAAAAAGGGAAAATAACAAAAGGGGAATCCTTCATGAACCGTTGATGAGCCCCCCCCCCCTGCAGCGACACGCTCCCTCTGGATATACTGTGAGTGGGGCTCCATCAGGCAGTGAGAGGCAAAGAGAGCCCCTGAGGAACGTTTGTGGTCCTCGAGGCTTGTTTTGGTCCGTCAACCCACCCAGTTGGTCTTTTAGATCCTTCTCTGGAGCCGTCTAATGAGTTCTGCAGGCCAGCCGGACCGACTGCAGCTCCTCCGTCATTCCTCCCCAAAGTGTTGTTAAGGGGCGAGCGGGTTAGTAGTAGGGAGAGCGGGGTGGAGGTTTAACAGGTGGAGGGTCTGGAAGGATCTTCATGCTGGTCCAAGCTGCAGGACGCCTCACAGAAACGTGCTTTAAGATGCATTGTTTTTGTGCATACAGACATCCAGCGCACATAGTGGTCAGACTGTCAGGGAGGTGAGAGGCTGCAGCTACGACAGCGAGTGGTTCTTCTGGGATGGTTGTTTTTTTTTTTTCTTTCTCATTTTTTTTTATAACAAAAACACTGAAACGTTGTGACGCAGGTTATTAGTTCAACACTAGAGAACAGAACAGAGCTTAAGTGGTGAAAGGCCCCTTCCCCATCCCTTGTTCTGCTGGGACTGGCCAGCAGAGGTGTCCGTCAAGGTGCCGCGGCACTGCTCATTCGTTTTCAAGGTTGCTTTTTTGCTCCTGAAAGAGTCCCGCCTCCTCTTTAGGCATCTGACAGGCAGCTCTGAACACTGTCCATCCACAGCTGTGCGTTCAGGCTGTCCTGGGCACAGAAGTTGTACACTCGTTTGGTCGTCTTGAGCTGGAAGAGCAGAAGACAAGATGTTAACTGAAGTTACTGGCAAAAGCATGGTCGACTTTGAAGACAGGATAAAAGTGAAAGTGAAGTGGCGGAGTATGAATCGGCATCTTTGCAATATCCGACTCTATATAGCCACACTATTTCAGGATAAACATCAAGTTACCCACGCCGGAGTCGGCCATGGGTAGGGCGGTCACTGTCTGTCTGTCTGTATGTATGTATGTCAGTATGTATGTATGTATGTATGCGGGTGTGTGGGTGGCTATGTCCGCACTATAACTTGAGAACAAAGACAGATAGGATAATCAAACTCAGCACAGATGTTCATCTTGACCTACCCTGGTCACTCATTAATTTTGGGGTCAAAAGGTCAAAGGTCAAGGTCACAGGGCTCCTTAGTGCAAAACCCCCTTATAATCTACTATATAAGCTTGCAATGATGGACTTTGGTATATCTAAGGGTAGGATATGCACCTCTTGGCCTTGAACTTGACCTTTGACCTTGAACTTACAGCCGTCTGTCTGTCTGTATGTATGTATGTATGTATGTGGGTGTATGTCCGCATAACTCCATAACAAATTGAGATAGGATAATCAAACTCTGCACAGATGTTCATCTTGACCTACCCTGGTCACCCATTCATTTTGGGGTCCAAAGGTCAAAGGTCAAGGTCACAGGGCTACCTGCCATGTTTAGGAAGGCATCCGGCGTGGGTCTGCATCTCGCTTGAGTGCATTCTAGTTCTGGTTCAGTTCAGACTCTTTCCTTTCCTTGTCGTATCTACAGCTGATTTGCATGTGCTGATGAATTTGTGTTGCTTTTCAAAATTTAGTTGGACTTTGTCGTGTCGGTGAACTCACATCAAAGAAGGCTTTCTCCTCAATGTTTTTCGGCGCTCCCATGGCAGGCGTCCCTGCTGTGACAGACTCCACATCGGCCAGCTCGATCACCCCTTTACACTCCTTGTCCTGTCTGGTCTCGTAGTATCTCAGCTGGGGACGGAGACACATTGTCAGAGGTACACACAAAGCATTCAAACCACGAAGGGCTCTGCTGTGAATAGTTTAAGCCAATAAAGAGGTTTCACTTTAAAACAAACCGCCTCTTACCTGATGTTTGGTCTTATCCAGCACAAACCACCGTGGTTTCCATGGTTTCAACAGCGCCCCTTTCTTGAACAGGATGCCTTCAAAACTCCTGGAGAGAGAAGAACAGAGCACAAGTAAAGACATGTTTGGAGGATCTGTCAGACACTATCACACTTCTGAGGTATGACACCGTCTCCTCTGAATATGTTGCCCCACAGTCTGGATGATAATCTTAAACATCCCATAATCTTTAAACATCTGTCTATCATTGGCAAACTGCTGCTGCTGTATTGGTGGATTCAGTGTAAACAATCGGGGCTTCTGTCTCCTGCTCCGTTCTCTCTGCTCTGCTGCCTTCAGTCACAGATGGTCTGCTGTCACACAGCAGCAGAGCTGGGAGTCATGTGGTGTCTTTCTCAAGGACACTTCAGCAGGGTGGGTTGTTCAAAACATTACACATTCCCACAGAGACAGAGCCCTCCTGTAAGTTCCCGTGGGGGCGGGTACAGACCTGTTCTCGCTCTCGGAGCTCTGGAACTGGCTGTAGAGAGTACTGGTGCTCGACCGGCCGGCGGCAGGCGTGGAAGTGGCGCTGGCCTCGCAGTCCAGAGCCAGGTTGATGGAGGACCCCACACCGCTCTCCTGCAGGTAGACGCCCTGAGAACGCCGCTGGTGGCTCAGGTTGGACGACATCAGCAGGGAGCTGGAGAACGACGGCTGTGGACAGACACAAAATGATCAGATCAGATCAGACCGATGTAGCAGTATCAGTATGTGACAACTCACTTAAACTGATCTACAGTCAGTTGTATTACCTTGCAACACTCCAAGTCAGACAGCAAAACCAGACACAAGTCTCACTCTCACATAGCGCTCATATCAACCAAGTGTGGGCAGGTTTCTTTATGTACTATAATAAACAAACCAAACTAGAACCTCTACAGTTTCAGGGTTTTTCCACACTACTCCTCAGATATTTCACCATTCTGAATGTATCTTCCAACAACCTGCTGACATCCTGCTTCTCTGTATACTGTTAGTGAGCCATGCTGCATTTGTTTTATTGGTGACACATGTAGAATAAGTCATTCTGATACAATGTTTAGCTTAGATTTGGTTCATTTTCTAACAGAAGTCACTCATGAAGCGTCCAAGGACTGCTGGAGTTGAAAATCAGACGATTCTTTCTGTTTTACAGTCTGTGGCTCAGTTTCAAAGATAGCATGCCTTTCAAATGGGCCAGCAGGTTTTGAGGTTTAGAGTCAGTAGCAAAGAAAGCTGCAGGATTTGTATCTAAAATACACGAACAGCAAAGTTTCTAACATGAATTCCTTACCTGCATTCTACTTTTTCACCACAAGATGTCAGCGCAAAACATTTTATACAATTTCTGTTCCATCTTTCCTGACCTTATGATGGAAGCTCAACATTAGTTCTTTGATACTTTTTAAGAGTCACATAACTGCAGCTCCAGGTTTTAGAAATAAATATATGTAACTGTTATTTTGAGGAAGGCTTGGATTCTAACTCCTGACTGCACTAAACAGAACTGTAAATGTATTTCTGTGATTTCTTTGTTTGTGTAAATGAATCCAGTGTCTCACCTTGCTCTCCAGTTTGGTCTCGGTCCTCTGCGTGGTCTTGATTTTGTCCCACGTGTCCTTCCACTTCTCCGACGTCTGTCCGAGCTCCGCCTCCAGATTCTGCAGGTCCTGCAGCAGCTTGGTGATGGCGTCAGGCACCACCTTACTAAGGCTGTCGTAACACGGCCACACGATGCGCCGCTGGGATTTGGGCCCAGTGCTTTCAGGTTTGTCAGCCGTCTCCTCCGCCACTCGCTCCTGCCGGCCCCTCAGCTCCCAGTCGTAGGAGGGACCCTCTGACAGAGTCTCCTCCATGTAGAAGTCCCAAACCTTCAGGTTGGAGATGAAGGTGTACGGCCGCAGCACCTGGAACACAACAGCTCACTTTAAAGCGAGTGAACTTCATGACTAGAACTACTTAAATACATACAATATAGACTTTATCTAGACCTCCAGCTACTGTAGTCAGTCTGTGGTCATCACTGAGACCTAATTTCATGCCTAAGTTTCCTAGAACCCTGTCCTGATAGAACAGCTACATGTCTCTGTGTGTCTCACCTCGTCGTCTTCAGGAGAGAACATGTAGTTGTAGAAGATGGGAGTCTTCTTGTTGAGTCTGTCGATGTAATCCCACACAGACTTGCACACCTGAGGACTCTTTCTCTCTCCCTTCTCCTCATACAGCACCCCTGCACACACACACACACAGTGATCATCTGTGACATCAAACTCTCCCATCACCTGGTGAATAAGCTCACACACCGACAGCCTCTGCTTACCCAGCTCAATGCGCTCATAGTCCGAGTCGAGCAGGAATGTGCGGAAGCGGTTGGACACATAGTGGTAGGCCAAGAACTTCAAGTAGTACTGACTGAACTCAAACTCCATGGGGAACTGGAGGTGGATCTGAGGGCGGAGGGACAGAGAGACACAGTTAAGAGCTGAGCATGTAAGAGTTTGAAATGTTGATGCCCCCTTAACAAAATCACTCTGTAATAAATGCAACGTATAATGCTGGGTGTTTGTATCGTATCTCACAGGCTGGGAATTTACTACTTCAGTGTCCCTGTTGTGGAGGACAACATGGTGACACTGATGTGCATGCAGAAAGGCAGTTTAGAGGGGGACAGTGTAACCCTGGTGAATAATCTCAAGCCCCTCAACGCCTTCTTGTGCACACTTTTGGTAGATGCTGTAATTTACTGATGCTCCTTGAAAGTGTCAGATGCATTGGTAGATGCTACAATTTACCAATGTTTCATAAATGCCTTACATGCATCAATTCAATTCAATTCAATTTATTTGTATAGCCCAATATCACAACACAGTTGTCTCACAGTGCTTTACAGAGCTCATTGAATTGATAAACAAACAAGAAATGCTGTAAGTAAACAGTCTAATAAAGAGTCCAACAGTCGAGGAGGCCAATGGATCAGTCGGAGGCATCACCTGCCCTTCATGACCCTCCTTCTTCGGGAAGGAAAAACTCAAAAAACCCAGTGGGAAAAAAGAAACCTCCGGGAGAACCACAATGAATGAGAGATCCTACTCCCAAGGACGGACAGGCTATAGCCACAGACAATGCACATCCATAGCAGATGAAGTGACAGTCAAAGTCCAGAGGGGGATGGGTGAGGATCATCAGTAGATGCTACTAGACTGCTGTGCACAGAGAAGCCTCTAGTCTCCACTCAGTTACTGCAGCGCAGCAGCTCAGACAGACATGTGACCAAAGACTGGTTAGCTAAGAATGAAATGAGGTGTTCTGATGTCAGATCAACCTCAGTTGCAGCCAAGTGATTGTTTCTACCTGGACAGGCTGCCCATAGACAGACCTGCTGAACATCAGGTACACTAGTGCAACCAATGAAAATGTTTAGTTCCCCTTCACAGAGTTTAAAGTCAGCCATGAGCGATGTTATACCGTCTATTAGAGCTGTCACAATATCAGATTTTTACTGCAAGATTGTTGTGGCAAAAAGAAATCATTATAATGATTTTACAATACGATACTAACAAGGAAGGAGGCCTTCTGGCTCTCCTGGTCAGAGCATCTCAGCAGTTTTGGACGTGGGAATGCGTCAAGCTAGCAAAGAGTTGACTGGATGGATATCTTAAGTAGCAGCTTTAAGTCTAACTGCCTGTATTTAACATGCATAACGACAGTGACGGTGTCTCGGGTATGAAGCATTTCCAGAACGTGGATGACCAACAACCAACCTTAATATGAGGATCAGCACAGCAGCACAATACTGCAGTTCAAAATAGCAGGAAGGTGTAATAAAAAAAATGACATAAAGATTCCGTACGGTGCAGCAGCCCTACCTGGTGTACACAGTCCAGGAACTGCAGGAAGACGGGGGTGAAGCCGCTGCTCTGGCTGCCCAGAGTCTGTGCTCCGCGGTGGCTGAACCTGTGACCAAACGACAGCCACTCCTTCTCCACCAGCAGCCGGAAACCGTCAAAGGTTCTGTAGTAGGGATCAGACAGCAGCTGCACCAGGGACACCACCTGCACACACAGAGCATCACGTTCACTACAGATGAACAATAACATTAACTGTGTCTGTAGATTCAGCTGATGCTTCCGGCCGTGGTTGTACCTGTGTGGTGACGTCCCAGCCGTCCTCCAGACTGACCATGACCGACGAGCCCGTGTCCAGAAGCTCCACCACCAGGACAGACACCTGCAGCACCCTGTGCAGCTGGACGCACACGTGAACACGCAGTCAAAACACAAATAACAGCTGAGTGCACAAACTGCTGCACAAATAAACACAGTGATGTACTGACCAAAGCCATCCACTCAGAGTCCTCCAGGCAGCGCAGGAAGCTCATGTTGGGGTCAGAGGTCGTGGAGCTCGGCACGCAGGCCTTCATCAGCTTCTTGAAGCTGTTCTTCACCTGCCGAACGTCACACACCTCGATGGGGACCACCTCCCACTGCTGGAATGAGTCCTGCTTGCCTCCCTGAAAACAAAAAGGTCACACTTGATCCTGACGAAACTAGAACTGCCGGATCACATTATGTCAAACTGATTTGCTTTCGTCAAACATTTTGTGCTTTTGGTACTTATCTGTTGTCTACTTTTTATTAAATGTCCCACATTGTGCTCCTTTTCAGCAACTTACTTAAAGTCCCCCATGTCCCCACAGTCTCTCCTCTTGTTTTTCAGCTCAAAATACTGTAAAGATGCTTCATTTCTTTATGACTGTATAAGCCCTGGTTTTAGGGCTGTTCTAATGGGGCTATTTTGTTCTGAAAACTAATGAGCAGCTACTGTTCCCGCCTCCTTCAGGGAGCGCATGCTGTCTGCGATTGTGACTGACAGCTGGAGCTGTCAATCATAGTTTGACCTGGTTACTTTGGTGTGACACAGCACCTGAGTTCTCCTTTGTAAAGCTGAGAGGCTAACTAGTTGTGAGGGGTCTTGAGGAATGGCAGAAGTAAACATTTTCATAGCTTAACAGCTTTTACTTTACACCTCCAAGTTTCTACCAGCCACAAAACACAAGAAAATGGATTTTCACTATGTAGGACCTTTAATGTTGATCACAGCTGACATACTTTAAATGGCCTTGCTACCTAAGCTGCCAAGATACTGAACATCCTTAGTTAATTAATAACCACGACACCAGGTCACAGGAGACAGTTCCTCACACCAACTGTAAACTGAGATTAAACTGATTGATTAAACGAGTTGGAACGCAGCTTCCCTGAACGACATAAGAGATTTACTGGGTCATGTTTGTTAGAATATTTGTGACTAATGTGTGTGATGGTTGTTTTGAGTGAAAACATTTTGATTTTGTGTTTTTGTAATTTCTCTTGATCTTGATCTCAGCAGGATTTCCTGAACAAACAATGGTGAACTAACTAAACATTGCATTCTGTCGCGTGTCCTTGGTCACCTTGAGCTGGGCCTTGTCCCCGATGATGTAGAGGTAGGCCTTCTGCTGGCGGAGGAACAGAGCCTCACTCGGCCCTCCGTTGGGCTGTGGAGACTCTTTCCCAGCCAGACGTGTCCCCACATCTGGGTTGTAGGCACTTAGACGCCCGCTGCCTCGGATACTGCCCCATTTACCTGCAACACATACGCATATAAGTAGAGTCTTGAAAGTAAACACAACATGAACACTGAATCAACAAACCTCATGCTGAAGTTCTTCTTGTGTTAAATGGCCGTTAAAGAAAGATTTCAGTTTACTACCACACAAGAAGCTGAAATCCTTAATGTACAACATCCACAGCTACTGACAGCCATGCTGATAAACAAGGCAGGAATGACTGAAGACGAACCAGTCCAGTTTGCTACATCTACCTGAAAAACTGCTACATTATGAAGAGACTCTGATTGTTGTTGACATTCAGCAGAGAGAAGAATCAAACAGCAAACAACAAACAAGACGTCAGACAGTAGAGCTGCTGCAGCAGCATGCACATCATAATCAACACAAGCAGTAACAAACCATTAGTCTGCAGAGACACTACCAGGGAGGACACCAAACACACGGACGCTACAGTTAAAGAGATCTGATTGGTTAGACAGAAGTGGAGGCAGGGTGTGGGGGCGTGGCCTACTGTACCTCTAGGAGGGTTCCTGGCCTTGCCAGACACTTTGGGCTGAGAGAGGGAGATGACTTTCGCCCTTTGACCCAGAGCTGAGGTCAAATGACAGACACGCCCGTTAACCAACAACACTACAATGGAGGATGGTTTCACTCACACACTCTCTCACATTCACACACACTGGTCCTAACATGAGCTACAAGGGATGGATTCACTGATTCACCATCCTCCTCCTGGTCCAGTCCCAGTTTCAGTGACAAATTTTAGAACAGAAAACAGAATCCACTCATTTAGTTTTGAAACCAGGACTGCAGCAGACGACCTAAAGCTAACAGCAGCAACTTGGAGGAACACAGCTGAAGCTCACCTCCTCTGCTGAAGGTTCCAGGAACATCATCCTTGCCGCCCATCATCACCTGCTTCATCAGAGCTCCGATCTTGGGCTGCCTCAGCTTATCTGAAGAGTCTGTGGACAGACAAAATCATGAGCCCCCCACAGTCCCACCAATCAGTGAGACACTCCATGTCAGTGTGTGTCAGTCCACCCACCAGAGGTGCTCATATGTGTGGAGGTGAAGCCGCTCAGCGTGTTCCTGCCGCTGCTCTCACTGTAAGAAGGCATAGAGCTGATGATGGCCTGCAGGTACTTCTCCTGCTCCAGACTGGTGGAATCTGCCTGGGAGGGCACTGCACAGAGGGATTGGTAAATGGTAAATGGTCTGCACTTATATAGCACCTTTCTACCTTAGTGGTACTCAAAGCTCTTTACAATGTGTTTCTCATTCACCCATTCACACACCAATGGCAACAGACTTCCATGCAAGGTGCCTGCCTGCCATTGGGAGCAACTTGGGGTTCAGTGTGTTGACCAAGGACACTTCAGCATGTGGAGGGGCTGGGGATCGAACCAACAACCTTGTGATCAGTGGACAACCCGCTCTACCACCTGAGCCACAGCCGCCCGAGGGGAAAAAACTTTATGTTTCAGCTAACAAACAAACAGATTTTCTTTCTGTTCAAGTCTTTTAAAGGTACTTCAGTATAGTAGAATGATTGCAGATCTCGACTCGCTCTATATGTTTGAATAAAAATTACCCATAATTGCCCAAATTTAGCCCAAAGTTATTTTTAGACCCTGCAAAGTCACAGCAAAAGTCTGCTGTCATGACCTCTGACCTTACTTTCCTACTGGACTCTTCTACTGGAATCTTGGAAACTAAAAATGTAGAACTGGTGAGAAATTGAGCAAATGTGTACGAACCAAATTAGGAAATACCCTAAAAAGAACACATCAGTCACACTCCCTCTCCTATAGTGTTGAACCTTACATAAATCATTGTGTCTACCTGCAGTAGAAGCATTGGGGGACTTGAAGAAGCCCACCACCCCTTTAGCATGAAGGCCTGCTGAGCGCAGCAGGACGGCCTTGGTTCGTGAATTCCTCCAGCACACCACGGGGATGCGGTTTTGCCGGTAGCAGCGGCTGATTCTCGAGATGGTCGTGTCTGGGATGCTCTGAGGGACGATGAGCAGGCCGGGGTAGCTGTGACACACAGACAGGATTAGGCACTATGTGCTGTATACACAGCTCTGACTCAGTCCTCATGCTGTCTTCCAGTGGTCTCTTACCTCCTGCAGACGGTGTACATGCGGTTAACAGTCGAAATCCTGAAAGGCTCGTTCTTAGAACGTGTCAGGCTGTTACTGAGCGTGCCCAGACCCAGACGCTGGTAGTCACGACAACAGGCTCGCTCCACAACGTTGCTCATGGTCTGCCTGTCTGATGAGCGGATGGTGGAGGAGAGGGTGAGGGTGCTCTGGTCCACCTCCTCTGACACTGTGGAGACACACAGCAGAGATCAGTATTTTAAAAAGGGTTTCCAGAGCTAATATGGCTTTTATGATTCTTTTTATGATTCTTTGGAATTTTTTAAATACAACATTTATAACTTCCAGTGTCCTGAAAACATTAAATAAACTAAATGAGTGAAACTTTCTGAGAAAACGTGCTGAAACACAAGTTAGTGTCAGTCTAAACACAATTAGTAAAAGAAGCTCAAGTTTCATCTTAGGGGTCAGCACCTCAACAAAGTGCACACTTTAACCATCAGAACTCCAAACCCCTGTAAAAGCTGTAAAAACAGACAAAGCTGTTGGATGTTCAACTTTCTTATAGCCCTTGAACTACTCAAAATTCAAGTGTCGATCTGCTGAAATACTTTAACAAACCTCAGCTTAAAATTTGGGTATTTCTTTAAAATAACCTTATTCTACACGCCCCATTTAAAAACCACAAAAAACAATCCGTGTGCACTGGATTCTGTAAAAACCAAAAAATGATGCACTACTTGGTGCAATGGTTGAACTGAACTATTTAGTTGAACTGCAGGCTGCGTTTACACAGAGCAGACAGGAGGCGAGTATGGAAATCATACTCGTCAGTAAAGGTCAAATATGTATACTATGTAGCAATACAATTATATCCTCCAGTAGCTGTTTAGATGGTAACACCTGTGGGCACTTGGAAATATTTTGTAAATCCAAAGTTTTAAAATATTTGAAAAATAAACATTCAAAGAAATTCACCTTTTGCTTTTTCTGTTTTATAATTTATTTCATTATAACTTTGTTCTTCAGGACTTTATATGGCAGTGAAAAAATGAGTCCACAGTGAGGAAAAATGTGACACGAGGAAAAACACCCAGAAACTGTTTGGGGTTTCGAGGGTTAAATGAAAATGAGATGTGTAATCCACTGAAATCTGATGACCTCTTAGGTAATAAATACACAAAGAAAACAGTGGACATGTCAGTTGATGAGTCGTTGAATTTCCACCATGATACCTGAGATTTCGTCCTCATCGAACTCCGACTGGAAGCTGCTCCTGTTCTCCCAGGTGGGGGGAGAATACTTCTTCCTGGTCACATACTGCCGGCCGATGGTCCTCTTGGCGCTCTTCACCAGGTTTTTAGAAAGTGTCCTGAAAGAGACAATGAGGAGACAAAGAAAAAAGGAACATTTTTAGACTACAGCACAGTGCTGATTCATCAGCGTGTCCCATTCACAGTCACTTCCTGCTGGGTCCTCTAGTTCAAAAATGTGCATTTAGATTTGCAGCAGCTTACAATGAGCTGATTCGACGCAGTGTTTCTCTCAGTGCATAATGGAGAGCAATGAATTGACTGGTGTGTTGCTGGTGGTTTAGCATGTCACAGGGTCAGAGTCAGAATTAATGTCTGAATGGAGGATTTTTAGCACAGAGAGCAGAGATGGAAACAACAGGGCTGATAAAACAGCCGCCACATTTTCCACTGATGAATTATTCAACGACTTCCCTCATGCTCCTTTCATACTCCACAAAAGAAAGAGAGGAAAAGTGTGTGTGGTCAGGGGAGGGGGCTGAGAGTTGGTTACTGACACTTTGAATAAGACGGAGACAAATTAAAAAGGACACAGACACCGAAAGGTAGAAGATGAAAACCTGAAGTCACATTCTGGCTGCAGCAGGGTCACCAACAGATTTATTACAAGCTAACATTGGAGACTGCATGACATCATTTAAAAATCACTACACAGGTCACCATGACTCCAATCATGATTAAAACTCAACTGAAAAGGTGCAAAAAAAAGATCCAAGCAAAGGTTCCTGAATGCATCACATTTGTAAAAGTCTTCAGCTAACGTTGCTGTGACCACCAGCGGGACCACCGAGAAGAAGTGATGCGCACAATCAAGTGGAAAAATAAAAGCTGCAGACATGAAAGCATGTTTTTACACTTGCATTCAGCGCTTGGTGCACTATGTCATGACAGAAGCACGGGTGGAAACATGAATTACTTAACATGAAAGCTATTTCTGATCCAGATCTGTCTCTCAAGATGCAGCTGCTCCTGCAGCAAAACTTTACTACGACTACACACATTACAAGCAAACCAGGTTTGTTAGCGAGACTGGCATCGGCTCCAACAGCCTGAGTTTAGTGTGGATGTGCACTAATTTCACATTAACCCTTTAAGTCCTAATGCGTCATCGGACTAGCGCACTTTGGAATACCGTAAATATGTCACCGTTTGTTGCACTTTGGAGCCAATATGGTGTCATTACGGTAATTTAATTCGTGCCCCCCCAGGAATCCGCTGGATGAAATTACTGTAAAATTACCATAATGACACTATATTGGCTGTAAAGCACAACGACATTGTCATTACGGTCATTACGGTAATTTCATCCGTGCCCCCCCAGGAATCCGCTGGATGAAATTACCGTAAAATTACCGTAATGACACTATATTGGCTGTAAAGCGCAACGACATTGTCATTACGGTAATTTCATTTTCGTGCCCCCCCAGGAATCCGCTGGATGAAATTACCGTAAAATTACCGTAATGACACTATATTGGCTGTAAAGCGCAACAACATTGTCATTACGGTAATTTCATCCGTGCCTCCCCCAGGAATCCGCTGGATGAAATGACCGTAAAATTACCGTAACTCTTATAATAGGCAGTAAATCGTAAATAACTGCCAGATATTGAAAGTTTGTTCTGAAAAAAAATGACATTTTCTGACCTTTTTGTAATCAGAATAAGAAAAAAGGACCAGGTGGACATTTTGAGGTTCAGGTCTTAAAGGGTTAACCCCTGACTGCTCCCCGGGCGCTGCACCGCGGCAGCCCACTGCTCCTAGTATGTATAGTTAAGGGTAACTTTGAATAGGATGGAGGATCAATAAAGGTTAGATTATTAATATTATTATCTGATAAATTGTTCAGTTTTTAAAAGTGTAGCCAAAAACCCAAGCACGTGTTCAGTTCCTCAGATTGGTATTACAGCCTTTGGTAAATACTTGTAAGGTAGATTTTGTATCTGCCGAGTCTGACCGGCCCACAGCGAGCCGGTACACTGCCGGGTTCTGACTGTTAAGTCTGCGTTTTGTCTGATTTGAAATGCAGCACAGCCTTGTAATGGAGACAGATAGTTTCTTTTCCTCCAGCATTTTCCCTCTATATCTTTGATGGATACGTCCTGTCAGCAGATCCATTTACCTTCACACACACACAGTCATCGGTAGCTACATACGAATGGCTGTTACGGTGCTGTTTCCTCTCGTGCTCTGGCTCTTATTAGACTTGTATGGATCATGTCTGGCCCCCGGGCAGGCGCACCGGGTCAGAGGTCAAACGTTCAGGTCAATAGCCGACCGCCTGCCTCGTGTTATTGCTACGTCAGTTTGTTTTTATAATATTAGATGGTATTTGAATGCTGCTAATATCATAATCGGCAGCCGGGTTCGAGCTCCGGGCGACGACAAACACTAAAACCCTCACAGTGCTGCTCCGTCAGCCGGATTCACCCGCCTCTCCATCATCAAGTATGGATTCATATTTGAACTGGTGCGTTTACGAGTCTGCCTTAATGACGCCATAACAGGAACATGCTGGTTATTGCTGGGTCAGCCATGTTGGCCTTTGACTTCCCCTGAGTCATTACATTCAAGCCTCTCCTTTACCTGTTAGCCCGTCCCTCTGCTGCTCCCACCTCCCCTCCATTACTAATCAATTAGACGCTGGAGTAATTAGATTGTATCTGATGGGGCCCAAAACAGTTTGTGTGTGTGTGTGTGTGTGTGTGTGTGTGTCAGGGTGATTAGTGGGCTAGGTAATGATCTAGAGGGGCCATACCAAATTAACAATGCAACCTCTTTAATGAGCTCCTATTAGCCCTGTGCCCAGATTTTACCACCCACCCTCACACACAAACACACACACACCGACGCACACACACACTCATCCTGCTGCCATCTGGCTTGAAGTGGAAATAGTTAAATCTCTTCTGAGCTAAGTAAAATGTGTTTTGATAGATGCTCCTGTGGGTGTAGCTGACGGAGCCTGCATGTATAGCGTCGTTAGCTTGTTGTGTTTTGATGCTAACGCCCCACGTAGTCACACTTTATGGATTTATCTACTTGTTTTTAAAAGGATGAAGCTGGAAGACGATGGCTCTGTCGGTTGGTCTTTCTCATGTCGTTTTGAGAGACAGCAGAGGAACCACAAGTTTTTCAAATAGTGCAAAAACAAACATTGCGATGAACCGTATGGCCGCTACGTCATTTGGTTTTTGCCCCTTTCTAATTCTATTTAGGAGTTTTTGCTCTTTCTCTCTGTCTGACTGACTCTTTCCCTGAAGCCAGCTAGAGCAGTGGTTCTCAACTGGTGGGTCGGGACCCAAAAGTGGGTCGCGAAGCCATTTTTAGAGGGTCGCAGATAGGGATGGGAATTGATAAGATTTTTACGATTCCGATTCCATTTTCGATTCTGCTTAACGATTCGGTTCTTTATCGGTTCTCTTATCGGTTCTCATTTGGAAAAAAAGGAGAACAAAGGACGTGCTAACGTTGCTGCTGGGTTGACATTCACTCCGGAACGGATCCAAAACGCGACATTCATTCCAAGTTATCGCTGTGTGTGCAAATGTTTCTGCATATCTGTATTATTTCCTCCCTTTGATGAAAGATCCACTTTGCAAGTATTGCAAGTTGCCCTGTTGTCATCCTTTCTCGTGAAATGTAACCAAACTTTGGAGCGTTTATGCCGCTTGGGCACCATGTTTCCTGCTGGATGCACTGGTGAATGATGTCACCACACACGTTGCGTAGCTTACGCAAGCTATGCAACGTGCGTGGTGACGTCATTCGCGCCCACTGGAATTGATAAGGGAATCGTTTGCAAAATTGGCAAACGATTCCATGGAATTGAAACAC
>OMNN01103283.1:2660-12711 GCA_900302755.1 Chromis chromis
ATCTCAACCCAACTGATTGAGGCAGATGGTTTTCCACCTTGACTCCGGTTCTGTCGGAGTCTTTCCTTCTATTGCCAAATTCTTGCCCTGTGATGACTTGTGTTATCATTTGGTGCTACATAAATAAAACTGAGTTGAGTTGAATTGGTGGAGATTAATTGATGTGGAATCAGGTTTTATGCTGTGTTTGATTAAATTCAGTCATCTCACATTTCCAAACTCTGCTCCACAACGTTTGATGGACGTCTCTCGAGGGAGCAGCATTGATTGAGAAACTTTACAAACTGCAGCTCTGATGCTGCTCAGTATGGCAGCACTGACAAATATTTGACTTTTTATAGGCTATGTGAAACTTGTAATGTTACTGTAAGGATTCTTGGGAGGCTGTTGTGTGTAATATTTAAACTGTTGTAAAACTGGGGTGGCAGCCTCTGTTTCTTCAATTAATCCAACACTGCGAATATTTAAGAAGCCAGGTTCCATGTTAGCCACAGGTCTTGGCAACAAAACAATAGTGACATATAGCACCAGTAGATGCTTCATTATTTCAGCAATAATAAAATTGCTTGATAGCTTTACTTGAATGCATTAGACGCAAACCACCATGAAAGCATATAATGAAAACACAAAGTTTGGTTGTGTGAATAAGCCCCACGTGTGGTCCCTCATGTCATACTTCAAAAATTGAATCCCTTGACCTTCTACCGCTCTCCTTGGTGCACTAGTCCCCAGCTATCCCCAGACCTCTCCTGGTGGTTGCCCTTGCAAGATGGGTTTCATAGTCTAACAGCACCCACAATCCTGTGTCTCCCACCACCTCCACCTGCTCTGAGGGCTGACGGTGTTGACGTTGGGGTAAATGCGGAATCCGGTGTGGAGTCCACCAGTGTGGAGTTACAGACAGTGGATGCCCTTCATGAAGATGGCTTCATGAAGGGCAGCCACGGTCTGGAACTGATGTCCCTTTTTGTTAACTTCCCTTGCCATCCATCCCCAAACGTTCTCAATTGGATTTAGATCAGGAGAACATGCAGGATGGTCCAAAAGAGCGATGTTATTCTCCTGGAAGAAGTCCTTCGTCAAGCAGGCATTGTGAACTGCAGCCTTGTCCTGTTGAAAGACCCAGTCATTACCACACAGACGAGGGCTCCAGTCAAGAGGGATGCCCGCTGCAACATCTTCACATAGCCAGCCGCCGTTTGACACCCCTGCACAACCTGCAGTGCCATTGTTCCACTGAAGGAAAAAGCACCCCAGATCATGATGGAGCCTCCTCCACTGTGCCTCGTAGAAAACATCTCCAGTGGGATCTCCTTGTCATGCCAGTAACCATGGAAACCATCAGTACCATCCAGGTAAAATTTTTTCTCGTGAGAGAATAAAACTTTCTTCCACCTTTCAATGTCCCATGTTTGGTGCTCCATTGAAAAGTCCAAACGGGCAAGTTTGTGGCATGGGAGGAGACGTGGCCTTTGAAGGCGTTTTTCGTTCTTTAAGCCCTTCTTTTGCAGATGCTTTCTTATGGTTATTGGGCTGCAGTCAGCATCAGTAAGGGCCTTAATTTGGCTCGAGGATAGGCCTGTGTCTTCATGGAAGACTCAGCACAGGTGACATTTTTTGGGGTCTACCACGTGACTGTTTTGTCCCATAATCCTGAAGATCTTTTAATACATTTAAAATGACTGTCTTACTGCATCCAACCTCGGCAGCGATGGCGCGTTACGAGAGGCGTTGCTGGTGCAGCTCAACAGTCCTGCCACGTTCAAAGACAGAAAGCCTTTTTGCCTCTGCCATCAGGAGGTCAAGACAGTGTGAATGTCGGACAGAAGATGATATGAAAGCCAGATTTTTGCGCAGATTCTGCCTTTTAAAGGCTATGGTCTTAAACTTTTGATCAGCTGATGAACAGCCTGTTTGTTTTGAATGCAGTTTTCAATAAATTGCCTGCTCTCTATTTTTTTGTCTCTTGCTCCTGTTTCTCCTTTTTGCATTTCAAAGCTCTACTTACAACCTGGTCACGATCCACCAGCACAAAATATGAATTCTTGTAACTTTTCACCCGGTCTTAAGATTTTTTTCAGGGGTGTATATTCAAATTGTTGACCGAACAAGCACCACCAAGGAGATGCCCATACCCAGCTTTAGTAACTGGGGGATGCTGGAAATACTCATCTTAAAGATTATCAGTCAGTCAGATATTGAAATAAATATGTAAATGCAGCACAATATACTTCCTGCATCTTATTACTGACTCTATCCTCAGAGGTATATCAATGCATATGTGCATTCAGCACCTTCTGACATCTCAATTACATTCAGTCCATATGTTTGATTGTGCAGCAGCCTTATCCCAGCTGTGGTTAGGAAACATTGAGCCTGCTCTGCTCAGCATATCTAAAGCTCACAATATAACATGTTCCATCCATGCTGTTTATCCCATACAAGCACACTAGCATACAAAAATACTGTTTTCAGCATTGTGCTGTGTACTGTACTGTTTGTTCCCACCAGAGCTGACCTGAAAGATTTCGTCCAAGTAGGAACAGCTCTCTGCATTTAAAGACATTGTTAGAGTGGGGGGACTCAGGGGGGATGCAGACTGAGAAACATAGATAAAGACAGGATGGAGCCAAAAGGAGACAAGAGGGCAAGAGGTGGAGAAAGACTGATGGCAAAAACAGAAAATGGAATAGAATAGCACAACAGTGTGAGAGCACACAAGAAAAAAGAAAAAGAAAAAGTGGGAAATAGAAACAAAATTGTAGAACTAGTTTCTCTCTTTCCTGTGAGGTGAAAACACTCACAATCAGTTTTCTTTTTCTTTTTCATTTTTAACAAATACATAACAGCATTTTTAATAGAGACTCTTTTAATGTAGTGGAAAGTAGTTATAGTTATAAAAAAAATTATATATTTAAACTGGTAAAATATGCACAAAGCAGAACCTTACACAGTTGTAATGGAGAAACTTGTCTCTCAATAAAACACTATTTCTCTGCTCCAGTTTGTGTTCCCTTAAAGCTGAAATAAACTCACATCTATCGATATTATCATCTATTGTATGTATTGCAAATGTATCGTCTTTCTACTAAAGATTTGACTGAAAGGGTTTAAGCATTCATTTCTATGAAAACATTTTGCAACAACCATCTTTGCTGGGTTTTTTTTTTTAATCATGTTATTAGCCTGCTTAAATAATAAGCTGCATTAAAATGTACTTAGGCATTATAATGTTAAAATGCCAAAATCATTTTAAAAAGAGGACACATCCAAATTCCCTCAAGGTGAAAAAACAAGAAAGAAAAAGAACATTTTGCCAGATTTGACTGACATTAAATAGCCCAATCAGAGCCCCGAATAACCATAACAGAAGTCCAAAATTTAATTTTCATGTAAGAGATGTTTATGTAAGACTAGGTTAACATTCATCATGCCCTTTAGGTGTAACATTCTTCATCATGTAACTTTTTTTTCTTTGTAGCTTATACAACATTATACAACACTGTTTTTTGTTGTTGTTGTTGTTGTTTAAATCTTATAGCTCTTTCAATGCAGCTACAACTTTTAACACTGTTTTTATATCCTATAGTTCTTCCAGTGCAACAACATTTTAACCACTGCTTTTATCCTAGTAGCTCTTCTGGTGCAACAACATTATTAAACAGTTTTCCCCTCACAGCTCTTCCAGTTTGCATCATTTAACACTGTTTCTTTTCCTTATAGCTCCTCTGGTGCTACAACATTTTTTAACCAAAGAATTAACTCTTCATCAAGTGTACCAAGAACTTCAAGTTCTGATGACCAAACCTTCCTTTGTTATCTGTGTTTGACAATGGTCTTAAACCCCATGAAGATGACAAAAATTGTGTCTACATTAGTTTTCCATGCAACAATCTAACACAGGGGTGAATGGAATACAGACCTTTTACATAGTTACACACATTGGTGGTCCTCTGATCAGTTTCCCATTTAGCCAGTAGACAGTCTCCTACTAAGTTTTAGAGCGACTGAACGTATTTTTCGTGATATCAATGGTGAAAAGTGTTTTGGCGGCATGTAAGTAAATTTCCTTATAGTACTTGTTTTAATAAGCTGTGTGTGCAAGGATCCAAATCCAGAACGATATTATCTTAACCATCTTGTAGCCTAAAACAGAGGACTATTTTTAAACATGTAACCATCTCATAGAAAGTCTAGCTTGGCTTGAGAGAAACTCCACATGGCAGTTTAGGTTGTAAGACAGTGTTTAGGTGTTACAGTCTGACCAATATTTGATACACAGTCTCTTTATGGCCATACCGCCTTGTGGATGCCCGATCCCGTCAGATCTCAGAAGCTAAGCGGGGTAGAGCCTGGTCAGTACCTGGATGGGAGACCATGAGGGAACACCAGGAAGCCTGGGTGAATGTAATGTCAGAGTGAGTGGTTGGTGGTGGTCGGAGGGGCCGATGGCGTAGATTGGCAGCCTCGCTTCCGTCAGTCTATCCCAGGGCAGCTGTGGCTACATAGTAGCTTACCACCATTGAGTATGGAGTGAATGAATAATGCAATGTAAAGCGTCTTTGAGTGTCTAGGAAAGCGCTATTAAAACCAATGCATTATTTAGTAGTACTGTTTTCATGTATAACACAGACGCACTTGTTGCTTGTATGGTGTACAAGCAACAAGTGTCTAATATCTTTTAAATCACTAACAACAACCAAAATGTCATAGTCTGTACCTCACTTTCCTTTAGACCTTTACATTGTGGATCACGGTTTCATATTAACACCAGATGTCTGCCTCCACATTTTCTCTGCATTTCCATGCTGTTGTGTCCAAGTACAAGGAACCAAAAGTTTTATTTCTATCCTGGTTCCTTTGCAAAAGTTCCTGCATTGAAAGCGCAGCTAGAATCTGTAACACTCCACACACACTGTTGACGTGCACATCCTGTCCTGCGCTGAATGAAAAGGACATTTGAAATATTTGTAGAACTCAGTGAAAGTCTGACGATGACTCAAGAATTCATCCTCTGAGAATCATGAATGTCTGAGCAAACTGCACGTCACTGTTGTCTGGATGTTTCATTGTGGACTGTGCTGCAGAGACAGACCGGCACTGTCAGTCATCTGACAGAAAGTCTGATCACATGCAGAGAGGATGTAAAAGTAAAGTCAGAGAGATGAAACAGAATAAAGACTTAAGATTTCAGCACTGGCACAGATTTTTCTTGGTATTTTTGTCATGGCAACAGTTAGATTGGTGCAATTGGATGCAGAGAAGACAACCGTTATCACAGAGTTTTTAGCATAATAAAGACTCTGTTAATGTTATGCTTAGATGATCAAATTAAACAGTGGGGACTGCCTGTCCCATTTTAATGAGATGCAGGCACTCCATCCAAAATATCTCACGGTTTCAGTTTGAGGGAAGTCGCAACAGGGTGCAACTGTTGCTCTGGTACTATCACACATGTGGAAGCTGGCTTTGAAATATACAGATTAAATGTTTCTTGACCTAAGGAAAACATTTCTCCTCCTTTAAATACTATTGTCAGGTTATCTTTGAGCTGCGCTTACAGGTGAATAGGTGAAACATTCATAGACAGTCGACAGTCAGAGAAAGGCTAAAAATAAAGCAAGACAGACAGACGGACCTTAAAATCATAAAATCTGAATTAAAACTGAATTTCTGATAGCAGAAGTGATAGCTTTGGTGCTTATCAATCCTCCAGTGTTAAATAATTTAGTTATTTAGTACCAAGTTTCTGTCTCCATCCTTAAAGGGGCAATCAGTAACTTCTACAGTTGCTCCCTATGAAAAAACATGTTACCCATTCACAAATGTAACCTTTTTCATGAATATTGACCAACACCATCATTTCGAAGTGTTACTATTGGCTTGGAATTTTACATTTATATATGCAGGAACGGTGGAAGACGCTCCATATACATGCGCCATCTTGAAATACATTGGCCGGTAAGGGACATACAGGATTCCTCCGCCATTCTCTTTTTCGCGTTTTCGTTGTAACATGATCTCATAGGTGCTAAAGACCTGATGAAGGAAAACGGGAATTGAAAGAGACGCCGAATTTGCTTGCTTCCTTCTGGACAGGTAGGTTAATTTAACAGTTTGACTCAGTTTGATCTCAACAAAATGAAGAAAATTGGACAATACAGTGCGTTCTGTCAAAATATCATGCACATCTGGCTGCAATGCCGAGCGTGCTGACTGCATTCAAACAGGGTTTGGTGGTTTTTTAACCATGGTTGTTTAAATGTTGAATAGTGTTTGGTGTTTATTTTAAATGTTGGTGCACTAAAGCGGGTGTATGTGCGCACCAGAGGGAGAGAAGGGAAGAGCGACAGAGAGAGAGAGGGAGAGAGAGAGAGAGATGCGGCTTTCATATCAGCTGTGGTACAGCGCCGTGTTTGCGTGAATTTGAGCTTTGTACAATGTTTTGAAGTGAAACTTGCTGTGTTTTTAAATGGCAAACATATAGAATAAATCCAGTAATGAACAAGAATTTTTTTCTTACTAATGGGCAACGCTATTAATAGTAATTAAGCGAGCATGCCTGATCGCAGGAGGGGATACTGCATGAATTCGTAGAGGACATCTCAGCTTTCTGAAGCTTCAGGCCACCGTAGCTGTCATATTTATTTTTGAACTGCAATATATGATCTCAACGCTAGATGGGAGTATAAATTACTGACTGACCCTTTAAAGAGAAGTTATCCTGACAGTAGCGTTGGTGTATTGAGTAGTTTGAATGGACAGCAGCAACCTGCTGTACATCTAAAACTACAGGGTTAATGTACTGTAGCTTGTTCAACTAACTCATAAATACTGTTCAGTCTCCTGAACCACATTATCCAAGGTTGAAGCTGATGTCGGTGAAGAGATGTATTGACCTGTGTCATTGTCCTTCTGTCATCTCATGGCATGCACACAAATCACCTCTAGACTGTTAAACTCTTGACAAATGTCATCCAGTGCCACAACTGAACTCTTTTAAATTTTAGAAGAAGAAAAAGGAAGGAGAAGGAAGTACAAGCAATTTTATTCAAGGTTTCTGTGGTGACTTTTAGAGCCATGCACAATCAGGCACCTGTCTACATTATAAATCTACACCAACCGTATGTCACCAGTAGGTCTCTGAGCTCTTCGAGATCGGGGTCTGTTGGTTGTTCCTCAATCCAGACTCAAAACTAAAGGTCTGTGCCTTTGAAATCCTAACTTTCTCCTGGTGAACTTCTGTGACACCAGCAAAAATAAACTCAAGACTCATCCTTTTAAGACTGTCCTTTTGAGTAGTGTTCTTTATTTATCTCTTTGTTTTTATTCTGCATTAAGCACCTTGTGTGGAAAATTGAAAAAAGTTCAGCTGCATCGACTCAGGTGATTGTGGAAAATAGCTGCTTCCAGTAAGATTGGAAGCCACCAGCTATCTGTTACCGAGAACCGCTTACTGTGTGAAAGCCTCTTTATACAACTATGGAACCCCCTGGTGAATTTAAGTACAGGACCTGTTGTAGAGTGTTAATCAGAGTGATTCTGAACCCATCAAAGTGACCAGGAGGTCAAAGGTTCAGCTGATGTGGTGAATCATGTCAAAGTGTCTGAGTGAATCCCTGAACCTCACTTTCAAAACTCAACTTTCCTCCAGTTCATGACATTTCAGATGTTCTGATCAACCAACAGGTGTCTCTCCACCCACCACTCTCCTCTGAGAGCACATTGACAGCCACCAACAGGTGCAGTCAGATGCTTTCACACCCGCCTATTTGCTGTAATTCCAGCTCCGCTTATATTTGATTGTGTGCTTAAAGAGTTGAGAGCACGATTTGACAACCAGCAGTTATGCCGCCCTGAAACGTGTCCTATCTCAGCCTTTAGAAACAGCTTAGACTTCCATCAAAAGTATAGGAAAACTGCTGCAGTCTGAGAGATGCTGGCAAACGTGTGTGTATAGTACCAACATTTATTACATGAGTGCTTATGAGACTCAAGCATCATTTTCTAACACAGAAAAGTGAAGCATGCCCGGCAACATCAAAAAAACACATCAAACATTTGAAAGAAGAAAAGAAACAACATCAGAAACGCTGTCAAAAAGTACGTCACAGCATCATTTTCGAATATACCGCACGCCGATCTGTGCACACACACTCTGTCACCTGTCAGTTCATGCCAAAGCAGCAACACAAAGCGCTGACACTAATCATATGCAGTCTCTGTTAGTCTGTGCATCCACCAGGACCCTCACTTTAAAAACATCACATTCTTAAGCGGTGCATTTTATAAAGGAGAGGAACTGTTGCAGGATTTCAGCAGTTCTGAAAGCTGAGAGGCCTTTTCAGGGCTCTGAGCAGCAGATGCTGGAGAGCAGTGATGGTCGTCTTGTGCCATGTGTTGGGAGGATTTAGATTCTCTCAACACATGGTGCACAAGTGATTTTGCCTTCACTGAAAGTAAATATTGGCAAAAAGGATTGTTGGACTATTTGAAAAAAATTAGGAAAATGTGGCTCTTCACTGATGGGCGTCAAAATCTTCAGTTTTTAAAAGGATGTATTATCATATTTGAGTAAAACGCAGTCCAGTCTTATGGAGTGTTCATTTGGGTAAATCTTTATTTCACAGGTTCATAATAAAATTTAAATTACTGGAATACTAATCACAGTTAAGGGGAAATTTAGACTGCTTTCAGTTGATCCACTTCCAGTTAATCAATTGCAGATAATTGCTGGCATAGCTCAAGGAGTCTTTTAGTTAAGTGCACAGCAGGTCAAAAGTTATCCACAAGTGTAAGATTTGTCCGGGGCAGGGATGCGATTAACAATCCAATAAGAAATTAGTATTTGTGGATGTCCCCTGTAATTAGTGCTAAATTATGCAGTTATTGTCTCGCAAATATTTAGAAAACTTATTTAATCCATATTAAAAGCTCCTCATTTGCTAAAAAAAAAAAACATAACCCCTTGCTTTTCCTTTGTGGAAAGTATTTTGTTTTCCAGCATCAGTGAGAAGTCTCATTAACAGCTATGCAACATTATGAAAGAATGGCAAAGAAGCACATTTGTGAGTATAAACAGAATATCTATTAAAAACAAAAACTCAGACAGAGTGGTAAGAGCGGCGTAATTGTGTCCTGATGCAACCTTGTCTCCCAAAAATCATGTTGCTGCACAACTAAGGTGCGTTCTTAAGTACATTTAAAAAGAAATGTATTTTCTTTCCAAAAAGTAAGACTATGATATGATAGGAAAACCACAAAGTCTGTGTGAGGAGGATGGTGGCACAAGCGATAAGTGTTTGCGTCCTGTTCTTAGACTTAAGTTCCATTTTCAGTTTGCGTTTACTTTTGGTTTTCACTCCCTGTTTAATTTAGTTCAGGCACCAAAATTATGTGGTTAGGTCTAAGACAATATTACCCATTGGTTGACACTTTCACAACAATAACTGCATGTTAGAAGCTTGGTTATGTTTAGTCACCAAAGTTACTTGGTTAGATTTTTTAAAAAATATCTTAGTGTGGTTAGGATTAGGGTTCACAACAGCTTTGATGCTTTTTCTCTATTTTCAGTTTTTTTTTTTTTATCAGGGTTACAAAGCAAAAGCAAATGAAACATCAGGCAGAAAAATATGTTCCCCTCAATGTAGTTTAGTTGTATTAAAAAGTAATTTTTGTTAGACAAGGTTGGGCTGATGCAATTAATGCAGTAAAAACATATAGTATATTGAATCAAGCATGTAAGCCTGTTCGGCAGTAGTCTCACTTTGCCAGCCCATTCTGTAGAGCATCATGGTCTGGCTTGCACATTATCATTCTGCTATCAGGGAAAAAAATAAAACCGCTCCGACTTATTTGTAGTTCTTAAAACCAATCACAATAATCTTGGGTTGAGCTAAGCAAACAACCTTTGGGAAAAATCCTTTTAGGGTGAAGGTTTTCAGAAACTCCATTCATATTATTGACGTGGAAATGTGGAAATGATGATCCAGATAGCCACATTTGCTTCCTGATTGGGTCTTATCAGTCACTCTAGAACTAAGCAACCAAC
>OMNN01103285.1:0-20808 GCA_900302755.1 Chromis chromis
CATATACGCACAACACACACACACACACACACACACACACACACACACACACACACATACACACACACACACACGATGAAGCCCACGGCCATAAAGTCACTGCTGGAGCCAGTGCTCTCTGATTCCTCCTATCAAAGGGCTGTAAAATGGAAATTAGACTGAATGGATGACATGGTCTCTCATTACCCGTGGCATGTATTATAGAAAGTTGTAGCAACACATTTGAGTGTGATAGCGACTGGCTAATATTGGCAGCATCCTCCAGCATGCTTACCTTTTTACTGATCTCATTAATCCACCTTCTTCCGACACTTTTCTCTGCCAGATTGTGCATCAAGGAGTTTCACCACCTTCAGATTTCTGGTTTTCATTCCCTCCATCTCTCACCTCTGATCTCCCTCTTGGTCCCAGTTATTGTGTTTTTTTTTTAAACCTGTGGGTGAAGCTTGTGTTCGGCATGGCACATGGTAATTCGATACGGCTGATAAAAAGCCAGCAGCCGGGAACCTTATTGTGCGGTGTTGGGTAGCTTGCCAGGTGTTATAAACGCCCCCCGCGGCGGCCACTAAACTGATTCCCTCCTCTGTGCTTCTATTCATTTATTTCTCTGCAGGTGCATCGTAGCAGGTAGCAATGATGCACAGGCCTTATGTGGCCATTGGGGTGGACTGCCTGATGCGTGGGTGAAGGTAAAACTTCCCCCACTTAAGGGAATACGAACCAGATTTTGAGTGTCTGGGTAGATGGGGAACGAGGAGGAAAAAATAGTTTTAAAGAAGTACAGATTATGACGTTTGTGTGCCTGCTGTGATAGATGCTTTTGTTGCATATTACAATTATGTGGACCACTTTTCAGGACAACAAAAGACAGTTTTTAAAGGTATAGGCAGAGTGTTTAACACTGGATTTTTTTTCTAGATTGTGTTAATACACAAAATAATAATATAAAAAATAATCAGTTCCATTATTTTTTTGAATCACAGATTACAGTAGTAGGGCCTATGTATGATAGCAATGCATTGGCAACTTTAGCTTATTTTAACAGTAAATACTGTAAAAACTAGATTCAAGATTTAAGCTTTTTATTTGCCATTTGTGTGCAAACAGACAGTCTAGGCACATTGGAATTCTTGTGCAGGTTCTTTTGGAGTCGGGTAAAACCTCCTATTCGAAAAAGGAAATAACATTTTTAAAACACTCCACAAGAATAAAAGATAGAATATAATGAATAAATCTGAATGCTGCAGCTGAGGTCTGAAAACTAAGCAAGAAACTAGTGATGTACTATTTCCCGAAAACTACAGGATAAAAACACCTAAAGCATAGGTATATTACATGCATTGCTTCAAAATTCAATATGCTCTGTAGAGTTTCCTTGTAAACAAACCATAGTTACATTTACATTCAGTGTTTTTCATTAAAAGGCACCACGAGGAGCTTTGAGGTCTAACAAAAATGTTTTGAGTGCATCCCTCTCCTCATGAAATCTTTATCAGGCATATTTCTTTTTAAAGAAGAATGACTCAGTGGAAGGCATTACATAAAAACTGGGATATCAGCTGCACGCATGCATCTTTGTGCACGATACAAACAAATCACTAGTCGGAATGTTGCTCAGTAGCACTACTAGTGGTCAAAAGGTGGTACAGAAGCGCCCAGATAAGTTTAATAAGATAAGTCTCACAGAGGCTACTGGTTTGCTGTGACAGTTCAAACACTTTTGGTTATTTCATATGAGAGGTTTTCTGTATTTTTTGTGCTGATTATAACTGTAAAATTTGACCCAAACCTGTGCACATTTGCATCAACTAAAACAAGAGGTGCTGAAATTTACACTGCATATCAGCAAAGATGTAATTCACCACATGGAAGGCTTCATGTCTTGTAGATTAGCTAATTTTATGGTGCTGGTGTTGCTCCTGTAGGCTTACCGTCATTACCTACCAGTACACTTCATAGAATGGAACCAGAGTTGACCAAACTGTTTGCACTGGTCACAATATGGGGGGTTGTTTGCTTATGTTGCCGGCACTTAGGGACAAATCTGATCAAACCATACACACACAAAGTCCCCACAAAGCAGATTAGCTTTTGAATTTTGAACTACTACTCATAACATCTGAGGAATTATTTCTTAAATTTTAATTTGTTGTTCAGTTAGGGAAGCAAAATTAATGAAAAACAGCTTAAAATTTAAATTGAAAGGTCTTTAAAGTCAAAGTACTGCTGCCAACATGCATGCTGATACCAATATGTCTGTCATAATCTGATATTATTATATAACATCATCAAGCTAATGTATTTATTAGACTTTATCAGATGGTGCATGCAAAAAAAAGTATATTTTTAAACTTCAAACTAAAGTTCAAAGACATTAGAAAATTGGCCAGTTTCTTGCTGCAAGAGTTCATAGTAATTTACAATAAAAAGGGTCAGAATCAGTAGGAGAAAGTGACGACAAATTGAGAAAGGTACACTGTCGAAAGGCCAGAGTCTGCTAAAATAATGAAAGAGTATAAACTTAGTAAAAATGAATCATCAAAAAGCACTGTTGGTGTTTCTGACACTTTAAGACTTGTTTGAAGAAAGGATGAATCCATTCTGGAAGTAAAGTGAGGCCAATTCTGACATTTGCTTCAACCTCTGACTTGGTGAGACAGTCTGTTGAACATAATACCCAGGTTGTGTGTGCGCGAGTGTGTGTGTGTGTGTGTGTGTGTGTCGCCCCCATGCTGTGTGCTCCGTCTGCCTCGGCTGCAATTACCAGCAGAGAAAGTGCCCATATAGCTACCTGCTCATCATCCCAGAGCCAGGGCCCAACCCTGGACAAAGCACACGCAGCAGCTCCTGCCAGAGACTGCATTATGGAGATTAGGGCGAAAGATTGACAAAGAGGAGGGAGACGGCCCCGATGAGAGCGGCGAGGCTTCAGAGGAGGGGAAATTAGTTTGCCTCTGGATGCTCCCCCAAGGCTCAAGGAGAAGGAGGGAGAAAGAGAGAAGGATTAAGAAAAGAAAAGGGGAAAGAGAGAGGAAGACAGACAGGAGAAAGACGGCGAGGGACGGAAACAAACTAATCCTGTCAAGCTCAGAGTTCTGGATCAGTACTGAAATGATTGTAAAACTAATTAAGAACAGCTCTGATTATTAGTTAAGACATTTACTGAGCAAAAGTCCAAATATTCTCTTGTTTTGGCGTCTCAGATGTGAGGATTTGCTGCTTTTTTTTTCTTTTCTGTTCTTTTTTACAGTAATTTGACATTTTATGGAAAATCCTTAATCGGGTCATTGCAGAATCAAATATTAATGAATTTTTTTAATGTGGTACGCCAGTTTCTCATTTGTTTTATTCATTGAAATACCAGTTGCATTTCTGCCCTTTTCTTGAACCAGCTTTTTACGCCGGGGTTTCTCCAGACCTCTGTGAGTTTGATGAGACAAGTCATGTGATGTTGCAAGGTTAAAACAGATAGACAGCGTGATGACGTGAGAGGACACCTGCAGGGAACCAAGACAAATGGAGGTGGCATAGATGAAACGCTGCCAGACAGAGGTCAAGTGTTTGACAGGGGACATAATGCCGGAAAGGGTCAGAGTTCGAGGTGGAAAGTTAGAGAGATCCATAACAGAATAGACAGACTAATTGAAATAAGAGTGTAATAAAGAAAGATGTAATGGAGACGAACAAAAGGCAGAGAGAACGAAGAGTGACATTGCTGTCGTTCCTATTGTGGTCGGAGTGTATTCGCTCAGCTGGGCACCTTAGTGCCCTTTGTGATAAAGGAGAGTGGTTTCTCTGCAGTCAATGGCTGGGAGGATAGCGAGCTAATGGCCAGACTGGGCCTGTGTCAGTCTAAATGGCAACAATCAATAATCCCTTCAGTTTCGCCCTGAGAGGCCTGGAGCTGGAGCTGCAGCCGTGCAACATGGTGTGTGGGTTTCTGTTTATTCCTTTCATGCTCTGCATAAATATTTTCTTTCTGGTTCCCATCTCTGGGGTCAGGATCCCCCGAGAGGTCAAAAGATGTATATGATGGTTTGGAAAATGATCTACAGGACAGGAAGGATGAAAACACAGACCTCTGCTACTATTGCTTTGCTCTAATCTGGAATGCTTGCCTGTGAAATACTGGATAGTTCTTCCTCTGCAGGCCTAAAGGCAATTTCTGGAAATGCAAACAGTGTAAAAATGACAAAGCAGCCTTTAGTGCAATTATAGCTAAATGACGCATGCAACTTCTGTTTCAGAGATTTATTTTTGGGCCTTTTTAGACGAGGGGAATGGCATACAGCACAATGTGGCAGCTGGGAATTAAACTGGGGATCTGCTACACAGGGCATATGCCAAGATAGTATGCATCCTTTTCACTTGGTTGGTCGTCTTATGTATGCAACGTCTAATAAAGGGTTTCCAAGTTAAATGGAGTTACCAAGTTTTTAAGTAATTTGTGGATGTTAGTCTTTTATTAAAAGGGAACTGTTTGCAGGACTGTTTCATGTAAGAAAAACAGTTTATGTTAGCGCTGGTTGGACCTGAAGTCTAGAATTGTGGAAGATACCAGATCTCTGCAGCCTGCAGAGTTTGAGGCATCCTTGATTCCTAAAAATGACAATCCTTTAAAACAAAACTGCATTCTCAGCTATCTTTTGAGGGAACCATATTTCCTTGTGGACTACGTTTAATTGTATCACAAATGTGTTTCAGATCAACATATCTTTGCCATTTATGCTCTTTTTCAGCCTATCAATTATACATTAGATGGAATGGGACTCGTCCAGTATAGATGATTCAAATCTGTTGCCAAAGAGCCACATCTGAACCCAAATCATGCTGTTTTTTTAAGCCTGACCGCACAGTTTTGCTGCCTAAACTTAACCAAGCTTCTAACATGTAGTTATTGTTGTGAGAGTGTCAGCCAAAGTGGGATGTTTTCTCAAACCTAACCACGTAGTTTTGGTGCCTCAGGCTGACCAAACAGCGGGTGAAAACAGAACTTAAGCCTAAGAATAATGGTCGTAAATGGGATGTGAACCTCAGTCTACTGGGTAAAACTTCAGTTTCTTTCCAAACATAACTGAGAAAGCAGTTGAATTGTAAAGGCAGGTTACATTAGCTGTTACTACCATAAAACACCCCATAACTTCACCTGGATTATAGACAGAAAGAGTGGCATAGTGGGAAATGTAGGTTACCCACAGCATTATAGGAGTGCTTAACACAGTTTTTCAGAGATGAAGGTTGCATCTCCAACCACCAGTCCAACATCCAAAAAAAGTTGACCCTAGCATCCATGGCAGTCAATTCACTGTCTGTTTCTTCATTAATCACCCTAGCACTAGTAGACATCACTTTGTTTCACAAGACTGCAACCCCAACACTTGAAACCACTCCAAAAATAGCTACCAGCATCAATTCTAATACTGCAGGCGGACCTTTACTCATGTAGAAATCCTTGCTCAAGTTGTTTATGCACTCCAATTTCCTTGGAAAGAAAACCCCATTTGTTGTTAACTTCCCCCACAGTGGGATTTGCACTATGCAGCAAAAAGGTGCCAAGCTGTGCACGACATTAAAGGCCAGAGCAAGAAAAATTGCCGACTGCCCGCACCTGCAGCACTGCTCCAGTATGGACAGCAGAGTGTTTTTAGAAGGCCAACACACTTACACACTCACACACTCACACACACACTCACAGTAGAGACTTTGTTGGCCCGCTGGCACAGTCAGACTTCCCGGTACAGCATGTTTCCACCCCAACTAGAACAGTGTGGCCGTTGTGTGTGCGGTTGCAGCATTGTGCGGACGCATGCATGCAGTGAGTAGTCACACTGGATTGTATTCTTTACATGGAGATGTGCAGACCATCATTCAGCATAGTCAAAAAAGGGAGTTGTTTTCTGAAATCTCTGCTGTTGGAGTGACAAAATCAGCATAAACGATTCATTGAAGTTGTACCAAGAGAAAAATGTAGATTGTTGTTGTTGCGATTGATGCATTTATGCTTGTGATGCTTGTTTGCAAACTGCATTACCTCCTGGAAAATGATAAATTACACGCTGATCCCTTACAAGTCTTTTTAAATGCAGGCCCCAAGCAGGTAAAGAAACCACGAGCACAATCCAAACCCTGAAAGCTTTTTGAGACGTGAAACGAACGAGAAAACTTTGCTCTACTAAATCTTGCAGTGGTAGTGGGCACATTATAAAGCAACTAAAGGAATTATGGGGGTTCCCTGAAGCCAAGTCTCTGCCACACACACTTTTTTTCCTTCTTTCTAGAAAGAGAACAAGTAGCTGTGCCGCACTGTTCTGGTGGCAGTTTAATATATCACCTCCTCCTTCTGGCCCTTTCCAATATCACTTGGTTCTGTTTTCAAAAGGGTTGCTGAGCTCATTCTGTGCCACACTGAGGGATGTTTAACAGCATCTGAAATGCCCGGATCATTCTCCCTTTTTTTTTTCTTCTTCTTCTTTTCAGCCTGTTGTGGGTTAGGCCTGGCTCCCAGAAATGGAAAATCATTCTAGTGCAGAAAGTCTTATGGACCATAGAGAGTTGTTTCCTTTTTCGCTCAGTGTGAAACTTCGAGCATTGATCTCACTCCCCGGGTGTCCGCACTGCACAAGTTGTAGCCAGGGCTGAGGCAGGGGGTGATGCTATGGCTCATAAACACACAGACACACAAGTGTGGAAAGTATTAAGCTACACACACACACACAGGCATGTTGTATTGACTTGACTTAATTCAGCTGCATTCACACTGTAGGATTCATCCATTCACTGTATGACTTTTCATTGCTTTTGACGTGACTTTTTTTAAATTTAAGTGACTCAGCTGAAGAGATCATGATGTCTTTAGCCTGCGGTGTGTGTGTCATTGTGTGATGAAACCAGGAAAAGGCGCTTTTGTACAGTGCTGGTGTATAGTGAGCCTTTAGACGCATTAACTGGGGGTTGAACAAGTTGGCATTTGACACCATGGGGAAAAAAAGAAGAGGGAATAAACACTGATACTGACTGAAATATTGTGGAAAGACATTTGATTAATTGAATAACCCCAATGCAGAAACACTGCAAGTGCATTAAAATGTGCTTTTATCATTATGACTATCACTATTTTGCACAAATCACTATATCCACGTTTTCAGGACAAACAAATGTTATAATCCCCCATAAAGTATGTCACATCTAAGCCATGCTGATTCTAGGGATGCAATGTCATTTGCGTGTCTATTGATCTACTTCCATTTAGATGTTCCCAGGCCATTTAATAGCTGTTACCATCATATATCATTCCCATAGATATGAGCCAATAGGGACCTCCCGCATTTTCTAGGAGGCTCAGTAAGCTGTTATCGCCTCATTTAGTGCCAGTGGAGGCGTGGTTTTGCATTTACAAAGTGGAACAAAAGTCCACATTTAGAGGAGACTTGAGTTTGAATCCCTTCTTGGACGGCTATTGTAGTATTCATTTGTGAGTTAAGTCTTAGTCTGGGTTTTCTTACTTGCATTTTCAGTCGATATTGGGTCAGATTTGGGCACCAAAACTACGTGGTTAACTTTAGATGCCAAAGCTACTTGGTTAGGTTTGGAAAATGACCATAGTTTGGATTAAAATACACTCTGTTGCTACGGTTGCCACAAAGATTTTACATTAACTTTTCCACACAACAAGAGACTGAATACGCTATCGGGGGTTAGGGTTGTGTCTTCTGTTTTTCAATGATCTGAATGGATGATAAAGTGCCTTCCGGCCTATTAGATGGTGGAGAAAGTCCCAACTGGCCCATATGTATGGTGTTAATGGTCTTTTAATGGGCTGGTGACATGTGGATCAAGTTTGGTCTTGTCCACTATTTTGACCAAGACTGAAATATCTAAACATATTAATGGACTCGAGGTGATGTATTCTGCTGACTTTGGTAATCCCTTTGGTTTCCGTCTTGCACTACGAGGTTGGCATTTGTGGTTTTGAATGAAAATGTACCAATAACTCAGACAGATTGCCATGAAACTTGCTACACATATTCATATTTTCCTTCAGTATGAGTTCATTAACAGACTTTTGACCCAGCTGCTTCATTAGGTCAAATTCTTAAATCATCCTCTCCATTTAGGTTCATTTGCACCTGCAAAATGAACTGTGTTTTCATCTGCTGCAGCTGTTCTTTCTGTTTAGTACTAATCTGAAACCTTTCTTCTACTTTAAAGTCAGATTCAGACTCGTGTTAGCTCTGTTGCAAGTCCATAAGAACTATATGTAAGAAAAAGCTGCACAACTGTTCTCTGAAGTGTATTTTGGATTTCTAAATTGGATTGCATTTCTTGTAAAGAGAAGTGCATTTACACTTTCAGTTTGAGAGGGTATGTGTTGAGGTTTGATGTAACATTGCTGAGAGGTTATTTAGGGCCATAAGTGTTGAGAGATAGAAGTGATCTCAGTTCTGTGTGTTTTGAACAAGACTCTGTAAGCCTGTTGGAACATCATTGCTTTGAAGTAAACGTTACAATGTCAGCACATTAACATTTTGCTAGTATTCAAGGGCATTTTCACTGTAGTTTTGAGTGTTACAATACCAACATTAACTTTTTAAAATTAGAAGTTTGGGTTGAGTTTTGCTTTACAGCCTCCAAACTCAAACCCAAAGAAAAAAGCTAATATAATCCGTTAGGTATGTTTTCTTGCTGTTTCACACCCACAAGCCCTGTACAAAACATCAATTCGTATCAAGTGTTGCTCTGCTCAGCTAAACATTTTCATTTGCCTTAAACAACGGCACAGATACCTTTGTATTGCTCAGCACTTTGATGTAAAATGCAGTGATATTTCACCTTATATGCTGAGGCAATGCGGGGGGAAAATAATGAGATTTACGTAGCCCTGGGAAATGAAGAGCTTTCAGGTCTCTCGGAGTCCTAACGTCTTGTTTTTGTTGCCCCATCCCTCCCTCTCTCCTCTGTTTTCTCCTGTATATTCCTGATAGCTCTCATCCACCCTTATCCCCCCACCCCCTCTGCTCTGCTATAATATGTGGAGCTCCACTAAAAATAGTTGAGTGAGGATTTATTTATGATGGGGTTTTGAGGAAGGCTGAAACTCTTTATCCTTGGAAGACGGTGCTTTATATTTCTTTTTAACTAATGCAATGGAGGAATATTGAAATGCTATTTTCAAGGTCCTAAAGTTGTGGCAATAATTGGGTTGTTGAATAGAGCTAGATCAGCCGTTGCTGATGCACATCGGTCAAAAACAAGATTAAAGCCCCCTGCCTAATATTGTGTTGGTTCCTCTTGTACCACCAAAAGAGCTCTGACCAGTCGAGACATGGAGAAAAGACCTCTGGAGGTGTCTGGAACCAGGACATTGCAACAAATCTGTTTAGTTTTGTGGTGTGGCGCCTCCATGGATTGGGCTCGTTCCAACGCATCCCAAGGATGTTCGATCGGATTGAGATTGGGGGAGTTTGAAGGCCAAGTCAACACTTTGAACCTTTATGGTGTGGCCATTGTAGGAAGGTGTTCTTGAACTGCAATAATGTCAAAGTACTAGGCACATGTTGGAATAATGTCCACACTAATGCCAAGACCCAAGATTTCTTTAAAACTTTGCATTTTAACAAGATCATCAGTGTCACTTACTTTCACCTCTCAGTGGTTTTAATCTTGTGGCTTATGTGTGCCTATATTACAGCTGCTGCAGAATCTACTGCTGCCTCCGTATCATTAGATATCGCTACAAAGGTGACCGCAGGGTGCCGACCTGGGTCAGCTAAGCTAAGATAATCTGTCTGCATATCGAGGCAAGGTGGGAAGCAGGTTGGGAGTGTCCAGAGGTCAGGACCTACTGCAGCTCCTCATGTTTGAAGCTGTGCGTCAGAAGTAGCTCAGACGGGCGTCTCTACACCCCATGTATGACCTCGACACACTTTCTGACTCCCTTGCATACCTAATTTGCTGATGATGTCTCTCAGCAGCTTGTTGATACTTATTTATCAGTGTGGAGTGGAGTACACTGAGGGTGACCCAATGAGAATTTCACCTTGTGGCGAAAGTCTCTTAATTCGTCCTTGATAACGGTGAAGTGGGTGTAAAAGTTGGCATAGTCACATGCACATCCACAGAACCTCATTGGAATAGGTGCTAGATACAAAAAAAAAATCTACATATTTCCAATACCAGAAACGCTTTTAATGCAATCACAGTTTCTTTTAATGATGTTCGTAATATTTCAACCAATTTCAGGTCTTCCTTATGCCAAACATGGTATCTGGTCAAGTCCTGGATGCATGTCTTGTGTTTTGTGATTGATAGTCTAATAACATGTTTGGCAGCACCACATAAATGCAATGTTCCTGTTTTGATTACAGCTGTTGCATGCCATAGCCCTTTCTAGTTCCCTGTGTTTCCTACCTCTGTCAAATATCGGAAAAAAAACAAATATATCAAGAATGGCAATAATCACAATACAATAATGCAACAACAGATAGAACAGTATCCAACTGCTCTTAAACATGTCTAATATATGATAATATGTGATTATGTGAATATGATTTATCAGACTAGCTCTATTCTCTTGTTCTCCAAATTATCAGGTGTTTACTTTTGAGTGACTTACATTGAATTTATTCTCAGCAACCTGCTATTCCATACGTCAAATCTAATCACTGTAACTACCAGGTGAGGTTGTTGTTTTCTTGTCCTATACAAGTAAAATCAAATGTTTTGGAGGGTTTCTTTCACGATAATTCTCCTCTCTCTACGTTGTGCTGTGACAAATTAGTCACAACATGATGTCTAGTGTTACCTTAGTGGGCAGTTTTGAAATTATAGACATAATTTTACTGTTTGTTTGTAATCAAGGAGGCGGATAACTGATATTTGGAGCCGTGCATCTTGCATTTGTTGTTAAAATCAGTATCTTGTTGTCAAAATTTAGAATACACAAAACATCTCTGAAATGCCTTAGATTTTTTTTATACATATATATTTTACATATGTTTAATTGAAAGAGAGATTTTCAACATTTCATTCTTCAGTGTTTTTTTATTTATTTATTTATTTTACTGGAAATTGTTTTTTTTAAAAACAACAATAAAACGATGCAGACAACTGGAAAAGTGCTGAATATTGGATCTGGAGGCCCCTTCTTCATTTACTGCATCCTACATGAGGTTGAGAGAGGTTTTACTGCAACATTTTTAATGTGTGAGCCACAGGGAAAATGTTCAAAATAGATGACACCATTTCTTAATTTAATTTAATAATTTTTTTTTAAGAAAGTGGAATTACCAAATACTCGTCCAGCAACTTAAGATTAGCAACAGCAGCACTTCACATTTTTGCATTTTCCTCCTAAAACTGTATCAAACACCCAAACTGAGACCCATACAACGCTGGGAATCATGTTAACCTTAAAAAAACCCCATCACTCAGTCTGAGTGTTTCATAATTATGACAGCATTTCTGCATTGGGGAATGGATTAGTTACATTTGCATGCTGATATGCTGCAGTCATGATGGTAATGATGTTAGTGGCTATCAGCTGTTGCAGGGAGATTGCCGGGAGCAGCTCCGTCTCGCCGAGGATTCTGGGTGCTGCAGTCGACGGTGACACATACTTCAGTGACAGTGACGAGAGACAAAGAGACAGCTCGCATCTCAGATTTACATTACAGTTTTCCTCCTCTTCTTTTTCTTTTTCTTCTTCCTGTCTGCCTTTTCACCACACCATCTCCCTCCTCCTACTCCTGACCTTAATAACAGCATCTTTCCTGTATAACTGGGAGACATACTGTATAATCCAATAAGCAAAGCCAACCTGCCCGTGGGTGGGTCCAACCTCACACACCCACACGAAAATTCACAAAGACAAACAAGACTGTGTGCGGTTGCTCATCAAGCTGAGTCTCTTCTTGGCTCTGTGTACATGCCATTTCAGGTGAACCTGCTGCACATGAGGAGAAAACTCTGCAGGGAGAGTTATTTACAATTCTCTGGGCTTTTTCACTCATGCGTGGAGCTGAATAGGATTTTCCTTATTTGCTCCCTCTGTAGGAAGGAATGCTTTGTATTTGTACAACCTCTAACCTCTGTTGTTCTCAATGTTTCCCTTCCTGGTGAAGAAAATTCTTCACCTCACAGAGCCTTCTACTATGTTTCCATTTATTCCCCACTGCTTGTCAGAACCTATTGGCGTGATCCGGGGTTTGTCCGAGCTCCCCATCCCCCCCATGTGCAGATTGATAATGAGTCTCTTTTTCTGTTCTCTTTAATCATTTATCGGCTTATTTTGTTTCAATTCTGTTGTTTTCTGAGAAGCCACAATGATCTGGGAGAGGATTGTTGTTAAAAAACATATCTATATATATACTGGATCATCTCAGCAAGTGCACAAGCTTCATTATAACATCTCTGCCTGGTGGACCAGAACTGCATTAATGTCTGATTGTCACAAATGCAATTCGCCCTCAACTTAAAGCCATCTGTGTGAGATATTATGTAGAAAGGAGAGAAAAATCCACCTTCTGTCATCTGCTCTCACGCGTACACATGTTTAGCTTTAGATGCACAAAGCCCCAAAGATGAGGTCTCCGGTGGGTTGCTCTTGACACAAATGAATTCAAAAATCAACAAAAGCTTTGGTTTGTTTTCTGGTTGTAGAGGTGGCAGATGAGGATTTTTTCTTGTTGTTGTCTCTTCTAACTGACAACATCTTTTGCCTTTGTGAATGGGAGCTGACAGAGACAAACAGCTTGTCACAAAAAGCAACATTTCCCGATGCATACATAAAACTACATAAAGTGTAGGATTTTGCAGCAAATGAGTCCATTTCTGCAATGTTATCCATGGGCTCTTTATTGGGAGCATTTCTATACGGGTAATATTCTCCATCTATCTACAATGCTGACATAGCAGCATCAGTCGTCAGCTTTAAAATCTATTATGCCGTGAAACACTACAAAACAATAAAAGAGAACGCCACAGTGGGACGTTGCTTAGTGAGCTACAAAAGATCAGCAGAGTGTGTGAAGTGGGGCGAAAAAACCCGCAGATAACTCAATGCTGCAGTAATCATCAGACGCATTATTAAAAACCTGCCCTGCCTAATTTCAACTAATCTGGCCTGAATTGGCCAGGTACACTTGGGAATTGATTTGTCGAGCCTGGGAGCTGTCCCATAAATTGCAATGCTAATGGCGGGGCTGAACGGGGCTCCCATCCCTGATAAAGGCAGATTTAATGGAGATATTTCACATGGAATCATTTATCAGGGGCTGACAGGCAGGCAGTCAGACTCCCACCCCCCTAAAAAACACTGCACACACTCTTACCTTGACTGGCATGGGCCACATCCTCCCTGTCACAACTTTATCTCCCAGCAGCAGATAAACTTAACTCAGTTTGTTGTGAAATTAGACAGAAAAATGAATTTGAAAGAACAAAAAAAAGCATATTTACACCAGAGAAGAATCAGAGCTCATTTTTGGCGCCACTGAACCGTGACTGTGCTGCAGACAAAGAGGGAAGCAGACTGTGAGATTTGCTAAAATGCTAGAGAGGACGCTTCTGATGCAAGTCGTAGATCACTGATAAAATCTGACAGTTCAATACAAATATGACTGTGGCGGAACACGGAAAGATCATTGCCATGCAGGTAGCACACACACACGTGCACTCACGCTGGTGGCATTAATAGATTTTCCCAGCTAACGCAATGTAATTTGCAATTCTTTTGATTTGGTTTCGGATTTTAGGGTTATGACACCTTTTGCAATCACTGGTGTTTAAAAAAAGAGTAAAACACTGTGTGACATCTTTTAAAATGAACAGAAAGAGTTCTACAATCACTGTAAGCTCATTCATTTGCATTCATACACCTGCACACTAACTCTCTGCACGTGCAAACTGTCCTTATTTGGCTACAAGATCTACTTATAAGATGAAAACATCTACCTTCCTCTAAACCAGAACCACTTAAGAAACCGTAATTAAAAAATGAAGATTGCAGATTGAATTCATCCTCCAAACATTGTCATATAAAATTTTTTTAGCTAAACATTGGGTTGAAAACTGAGATATTTGGTTCTAAACTATTGGGTTTTATAGTAAATACATACACCGATCAGGCATAACATTATGACCACCTGCCTAATATTGTGTTGGTCTAGCTTATGTGGTCAAAAATGCTCTGAACCATTGGGCATGGACAAGAGGACCTCTCAGGGTGTCCTATGGGGTCTGGCACCAGGACGTTGGCAGTGGATCCTTTTGGGTTCTCTGGCTTGTGCAGTGGGGCCTCTGTCAATCCAACTTGTTCCACTGCATCCTGTTGATGATTGATCACAATGGGGTCTAGGAAGTTTGGAGGTCAAATCAACGCCAATGTTCCTCAAGATGTTCCTGATTGATGTTTTTGCCATGTGGTGGGGTGCAGTTTCCTGCAGGGGGTAAGCCAGTGACATTTGGGATTGCCATTTGCATGAGGGAGTGTGCTTTTTTCTGAGACAATATTTATTTGGGTGTCTAAGTCTCATCAACACGGATGCCAAAATCCACCACATAGTACCAATATGATCAATGTTATTCACTTAACCTGTCAGTGTAAGTAATGTTGTGGCTGATCGGTGTATATCTGCTGTGCCACTATGAAACTATCAGCCATGCTTAATGCAAAAAGAGCATAGTTGGCGTCGTACAGCAATGAGAGCAGCTCTTAATCTGTTCAGTTAAGTACATATGTAGTTTTTTGATGGATGCACTTAAGCACAGATTGTAAATCTCCCCGCATAAAAACAATGCGCCAAAGTTAAAGGACTTGTGCATCCAAGAAGGAAATAATCCTGTAAATTTTTGTGCCAAGGATGAAAATTTGATTAGGCCAATAAAGTTATTAAAATAAAGAAAGAAGGAACAACAATAAATAATAAACAGTCACTATATGAATAAATAAACTCCATTATAATGTATTGCAACACACTTAACTGTAACATTTAAAAAATATATGGCTCCGAATATGAACGCTAAACAAGAGAGGAATAAAAATACCTGACCTGAATAAAATAATGGGTTTAAGAGCAGTGGAACAGAAAAATGCAAAAAAAAAAAAAGCCTGAGGTTTGAATCAAATAGTACAAAATTGACATGTATCCACTCTTTTAATTTGTTAGCTTTGGGGTACAGAGGTCATAGGTCAGATTACAGTCTGATTTTAAAATGGTTCGTGCCTGAGGATGTCTTTGTTGTCCTCAGCATGACCTCACCTGACCAGCGCCGCCACGTCCTGCTTTGTTGGCCTCATCTGTCTGTTAATGCTGCTCCCAGGGGACTCCACCACTACTCTATTACCTCTCTGCCTCCTTTTGTTCCCCTCCTCCTCCACCTCATCCGACTCCATCTATTCCTGGAACGGGTGATTTAATGAAGAGCTGGGTCGCTGTGGATGACCTCCGTCGTCAGCTCGCATTCAGTCTTTGGTCGGAGTTGATTCGGGGAAGATGCAGAGCTGATTTTCGCATCGTTGCGCCGCTGGAGTCAAGTGGCTGTTTTTTGTTAGTGAACTTCAAAAGCTCATTAGAAGAAAAATCTCTGAACTCCTCCTCAGCCTGTTTCCTTCTAGCTTCCCCTCCTCAGAGACTACCAGAGTTAAGACATCAGTAGCTGTCATATTCTTGCTTCCATGAGAGCTAATTTGCCCGATGCACAAATAGTCCTTTCATTAGTTAAGATGTTGGACGGCGTGATTCAGCGCTTAATAAAGCTAACGGGCAAGGGCTATCGGACTAAGATCGTCTATCTCCGCTACTATGTTTGTCCTTTTTTAGCTTGCAGGGTGGTAGTTTTATGAGTCATCTGAACATCGGAGGGGATTTGGACATCCTGCTGTCAAGGTAATGCCCTGTAATTGGCCTTCTAATTCTGTGGGATAATGAGACTACAGGCGGGTGGCAGAGGCTACGGAGCTGTATTTACCTACAGGACCAGACAATTAGTTCACATAATGCTAATCACAGGCTGGCAGGTGGACCTTTTAATGAGGTTGAGGAAGGATTTGCTCTCACTTTCTACTTTCACAGAGGTTGTAAAAAAAAAATGGTTATGAGTTAATTACACGTTTTTTTGGGAAACCTCTTTCTGCATTCTGAGAAAAAGATACCCCTTAAAATAATTAAAACTAATTTTCAGCTAATATTTTTATTAATTATACTCATTTAAGTAAAAAAAGACCATTTATACATGTAATATTGCAGACTGAAGTACATTCCTAATAAAAATGCACTAAATGTAAAGTACAGCCAGTCCCCCTTATGTGGTCAAAAATGCTCTGAACCATTGGGCATGGACAAGAGGACCTCTCAGGGTGTCCTATGGGGTCTGGCACCAGGACGTTGGCAGTGGATCCTTTGGGTACTCTGGCTTGTGCAGTGGGGCCTCTGTCAATCAAACTTGTTCCACTGCATCCTGTTGATGATTGATCAGAATGGGGTCTAGGAAGTTTGGAGGTCAAATCAACATCTTGGGCCATTGTCATGTTCCTCAAGATGTTCCTGATTGTTTGATGTTTTTGCCATGTGGTGGGGTGCATTTTCCTGCGGGGGTAGGCCAGTGACATTTGGGATTTCCATTTGCATGAGGGAGTGTGCTTGTTCTGGGACAATGTTTATTTGGGTGTCTAAGTCTCATCAACATGGATGCCCAAATCCAAGGTTTTCCAGCAGAACACCACATAGTACCAATATGATCAATGTTATTCACTTCGCCTATCACTGGTCATAATGTTATGACTGATCAGTATATACACAAGGGAAGAAGGACTATAGATTGGGTTTAAAAGATGGATAATATAGGGAATGTGTGACTAACTTAAACCAGCAGGGGGCCGACTTCTCTGGCTGCAAAAAGAAATCTAATTGTATAGAAGTCTATGAGCAAACACCCCTAATTATAACTGGGTTTTTCACCTCAGTGAAAGTAGCATTGCGATGCGTTTTGAGAGTGTTGCCTTTCCTGCTCCTCATTTACATAAAGTTGACGTCTGATGGTACTTTGTGTAAATCAGGAGCCTACAGCTGTTGTGCAAACCTCTGGAAAGTCTTAAAAATTTTGCAACTAATCGTCATTGATCTAAAACAAAGACAGATTTGGCAGCTGCATTGCTTCTTTCTCAGCTTAGATGGTTTCAGAAACACATTTTAGTGAACTGTTTTCGTAACACGAGACGCCAAATTGGTTTGAAATCGAGGAGCAGACAGGCCACGAGGGAAGCGTTCATTGAATCAGCGTTTGTTACAGCCAATGTTTGCTGCTGTAGGAGGGTGAATCCTGGGTTGTTTTCCTATTGAAAAGCGCCTGTCAATCATCTGTCATAACACTGCCTAGATGTACAACCATCAAGCATCCAATGTTGGGAGGCCTTGTGACCCTTTGTATCGAAAAAGATCCCTGCTGACATTGATTTCTTCTATTTGTATGACAGTTTACGTGATTTAGAATTTATGTTTCAAGAGTCCAGACTACAGAAAATCTGACTTCCATTAAGTACAGTCTGTTCTCTACTGTGTATATGTAATTTGTGCAGGAAGGATTTTTTAAGCAGCACCACTCTCTGAAATCCCAAACAAGTCTATTTCAACTTTTTTTTTATGTCTTTGGTTATGACAGTTTGTTCATAATAGGTCTTTCTGTGATAATAATATCACAGGGTAATTTCCATATCTTGTCACCCTCATCACCACTTCACTACTTTTCTACATATTGCGTTTTAATAAGGAGATTTTTTTTTTTTTTTTTTAAAGGAAAAGTGGTGGAGTTTTCAGTTACCATTAACTGTGGGACCCCCAACAAGAAGGAAATAATGGAGGATAGCAACCGAACAAATGGACATGAAGTCTTCAGAGGACACAGCCCCCAATACTGATAATACAATTTGCTCAATAGTCTTTGTTAAATGTTCTGTACTGGAGGCAGCGTTAAGCCTAAATTTACCTGCTATAATGTATCATAGATTTTACAGCAGATTACAGAAGACAACTGCATTCTGAAAACTAATAAAAAAAAGGTAATAAAACTCCATAATGAGTTCCTCTTTTACGCCAGCAGACTAAATTAATCATTCATGAGAGCGAGAGACACTTTTTTTAATGTGTGAATGACTCATGTTTTTGACTGTAACTCTTTGTTGATAAATGGCAAAGTTTACAACCTGCGAGGATGAGCTTGAATGATACAGTGTGATTCTCTGCAGAGCGTTGGAGGCTTTTAACACCGCTGAGCTGACAAAAATGTTAAAAAGTGGGGTAAATTGAATCCCATTTGAAGCCAGATTCCCTAATAAAAGAAACCTATTACCTGACAGCCTGTGGAGTCTGCTGCAGTGTATCATCCAGAGCACAGAGTCCCATCAATTCATATGAAACAGATTAACACAGGAACTATTGCACATTGCTAATGAGTGACATGAATACACAGCAGGAGTGTAATTGACATAAACCTGTTAACTGTAGCTAAGTGATGGAAAATGAGATTTGATTACAATGAAACGTGGCTTGAGACTAAGATGCAATGAATAAATTCTCCATGTATATAAATTCCCCTAAAAAATCAAGTTAAATGTTCCTACAGTGAATCCGCTGCTACATATAAACCTGTTCTCTAGAATAGTCTTTGTAGTTAAGGGACAGCAAAGCCTATAAAAACATCACAAGCAATGAATTGACTAGATTTACTGATTCTACTAACTCTAACTAAGCCTGATACATGCTATTCCTCTGTACCACTGACATCCATTGTTGCCCAAAGACAGTGAGCAACACTGTTGTACTGTGTTGTTATGTAACATTCATCCTGGTGTTAAATTCTAGGAATCCATTTCCAATCTGTTTCCTTTTTCCTGGAAAATATAACAGCAAACCAGACAAATTAATTACATTCTAAGCATGAACCAAACAAGCCGATACATTCACAACTGCATACATGTATCTGATTGAAATACTGTACGTAAATCCTTAATGCAAGTCCTCCCATGTGGATGCAATTGCCCGAGTCAGCAATGGGAATGGACTGACCCAAAATTAGTAACAACACAAAATTTGCCAACAGCTTTGCGTTGAAATACTGTGCTTTGCAGCAACATCTAAAATCTAGGTATGGCACAATTAAGAGTAAAGGCCTACTCAAAGTGTGCAAAAATGCTGAAATCATGTCTTATCCAAAACACTTCCCTGTGCAAAAATACTGGCAGAGATAACAGCAAATGATGGATTTCAAGTCAACTATCTCAGAGCAGCTCAGAAGAAAGATGGCCATAATCTCCTAAAGAAACCATCTGAATTATAAAAGGAACATAATACAATGAAAGAAGGGTGAAAGGATCATAGACTGTATGTAAACGATGTACGTAGCCTCCAGGTTTAAAAAAGTGCAGCCAATGTGAAAGTTACTTAAACTTAGATTCTGTCTAATGGCCAGCAGGGGGCAACTCCTCTGGCTGCAAAATGAAGTGTGATTGTATTGGATAAAACTTCCCTTCTAACTTACATTTTTTATTTCAGTTAATATTTTCCAAATAATTTTATGACCTCAATTGCTAATTTCAAGATATTTTGGATACAGCATGGTGTTCATTGTCATTATGATCCTACTCATTCAAAGTAAACACAGGAAACCTGTGCTCCAGAATAGTAGACTCAGTAAAGAACTCCTAAGCTTAACACCACACTTGCAGCTTTCCCTATGAAAACCAATGAGCGGTGATTGCTACCACGTCTTTGGGGTCATCAGGTGGGAACCTCCCTTCAATGGTGTTTAGTCTAGCCCAGGGGTGGGGAATCCTGGTCCTCGAGGGCCACTATCCTGCATGTTTTAGATGTGTTGGAAGAGGGAAACATCTAAAACATGCAGGATAGTGACCCTCGAGGACCAGGATTCCCCACCCCTGGTCTAGCTGGTCCCACAACACCTCCTGGAGGCTAGACAGTGATCACTGGCATCCCATAGTCACTCCCCTAATGCCAGTGATCACCGCTCCTCGCTAAAACACTTATTTCTTTTGCCTTGCCTACACTACCACAAACAGCACTACCATCACCTACCCCAGCCTCTCACCAACTGCACCAATAAAAGTGGGGTGGGGATACAAACCCTGGTTCGGGTAAGGGGTTGAAGTAGAAGAGGTAGAGTTAAAGATAAAAGTAGGGATGGGATACAGACCCTGGTTCGGGTAGGGGGTAGTGAAAATATAGAGGGTGCTGAAGGTGGAGGCAGCATAAAATAAACTAGCAGATTCACAAACCAACTCACCTACAGTATGTCACAAAAGTGAGTATACCCCTCACATTTTTGCAAATATTTTATTACATCTTTTCATGGGACAACACTGAAGAAATGACACTTTGCTACAATGTAAAGTAGTCACTCTACAGCGTGTGCAACAGTGTAAATTTACTGTCCCCTCAAAATAACTCAATACACAGCCATTAATGTCTAAACCGCTGGCAACAAAAGTGAATACACCCCTAAGTGAAAATGTCCAAATTGGCCCCAAAGTGTCAGTATTTTGTGTGGCCACCATTATTTTCCAGCACTGCCTTAACCCTCTTGGGCATGGAGTTCACCAGAGCTTCACAGGTTGCCCTGGAATCCTCTTCCCTCTCATGAACATACGAGCTGGTGGATGTTAGAGACCTTGTGCTCCTCACCTTCTTTGAGGATGCCCCACAGATGCTCAATAGGGTTTAGGTCCTGAGACATGCTTGGCCAGTCCATCACGATCACCCTCAGCTTCTTTAGCAAGGCAGTGGTTATCTTGGAGATGTG
>OMNN01103286.1:0-16209 GCA_900302755.1 Chromis chromis
GAGTCTGGGGCTGTTACAGACGAAGCACATGCTGGCTTAGAGAAGTGTTTACAAGAGCTGGGGGGTAAAGTGTGCATGCGTGTGTATGTGTGTGTGTGTGTGTGTGTGTGTGTGTGTGTGTGTGTGTGTGTGTGTGTGTGTGTGTGTGTGTGTGTGTGTGTGTGTGTGTGTGTGTGTGTGTGTGTGTGTGTGTGTGTGTGTGTGTGTGTGTGTGTGTGTGCTTGAGAGAGAGAGAAGGAAAATGTATGAGACGTAAGAGCAGAAGGCTAGCTTATAGTGTGCTACAGTCAGCAACACTTTAAAAGGAAGGCTTGTAGTGCTCTTCCCCGCTACCGGATCATGTCCAGTGTCTACACACACACACACACATGCACACACATGCACATACACAGTTACACAGAGCCAGATGGACAGCAGTGCTGTGCTAAGGCTTAGTTTAATGACAAAAGGACCCTCAATCTGGACATGGATTTATCACTCACTTTAAAGTCCATCTGCGAGAAGTTTGGACTGAAAACACAACTGCTCAATCCCTCTGCCTTCCTCAGCTTGTGTTTGAACAACTTAGCAACTCTCTCTCTCTCTCTTTTTCCTCCCTCTCAGACCCCACTTGCACACTTTCCCACACCGCGAGCCCTGGTACCTCTCCCGCATCTGTAACAAATCTGAATGATAAATGTCTGAAGACAGGGGGTGGCCGGGGCGACTTACATTCTCAGGGCCGGTGGCGATATCATACAGGCATGCAACCATAGGCCTTTATTTCCTGGGTTTAGTGGTGTCCAGGGGCCTGGCAGCATGTGGGGTGGGGTGAGGGGAAGCTGAGAGGCAGATAGACAAGAAGAGTGACAGCACGGAGATAGACTAGCTACCTATTTATAGCCCGGGCCATCTGCAGAGCTCCCTCTTGTCTTTGGTCATCCTGTTCACAAAGGCTTGGAGGCAGATTCCAGCAGCCCAGCGCCCAGCCGCTCCATTCACTATTCATTCCAGAGCCGGCAGCACCATATGGATCCGGCCCCACTGCTGGGCCCTGGCCGGCCTGTTTCTCCCTCTCTATCTCTCTCTCTTCAGATTGACATGGTAATGAAGCCTGGGTGGCTTGCAAAGCGCTCTCCTTTCTCTTTACCCTCTTTCTCCCTGTGTCTTTCCCCTCTTCTCTCTCAAAGACGCTGGGCTTGAGCATGACCGGACACCCCCTCCTCCTTCCCTCCTGTTCTCTTCCTATTACTCTCCCTCCTCCTCCTTTTGCAGTACTCTCCTTCTGTCTTTCTTTAGAAGCAGCCCAGACACTCTCTTCTCCTCCCTGTACCCACTCTCAGACATTCAAATGATCTCATTTGATTCCCCCGCACCTGTGAAGAGCTAATGTGACCTTAAGTGGCCAAGATGTTCTCTTGCCAGTTTTGCTATACGCACGAACATCTCCATCCGAGGCCGATGCTTTACAACGATGCACTGAAATGAGTCAAAATGTCATTTTTAAGTCACATGTCGGCGGGAAGACTGGATACTCCCAGAGACCATATCCTCTTTTTTCAGCTCACATCCTCTTTCCAGCTTGACCGTCTCATTTCAATGAGGCATAAAAGGCAATAAAGCGGAAATGGAATCAGAGGAGGGGATTCCACACGAGGAAACTGTTAATGATGCTACAAAGCGTAGCCCCTTGGGGGAAGTAAGAGGACTGTGAAACTAAACCCAAACAGAGCTTCTGTCAGCCTCCCTCTGTCCCACTTGGTCTTTAGTCACTGGACGAATAGGGAACTGTGCTTGAAAGGCTTTGTTACAGAAATACCCCTTTAATTATCTGAGTCATTGGAATATTCCTATTTATAAAGCCATTCTGGACAAACTACCATCATATCTGATGGCTGTTAAAGGTGAACCGTAAAATTATGACTCAAACCGTTATCAGTTTACACACGTACTTCCTGGTCTAACTTTGACCTGCTGCACTTGTTGTACTTTTTGTGTTCTGATTCATTCACAGTTTTGCTGTGCAGATTATTAGCAATACAGCGGGTGTGCTCAGCCTCTTTCTCTCTCGGCTTTATCTTCTCATAAAGGAGCGGCTAATCTGGCAAATCTGTTAGCTCGTTTACAACCTGTCTGATCTTCTGACCACCACTCATGCGTTCCAAGATTTCAGCAATTACTTTGGTTATTACCAACAGAAGAGCTACAAGAGATGGATATTGTAGAATTGCTTATTTATAAAACGTTTTTAAAAGAAAGGGAATTCTAATTCTGAGAGACATTCATCTTGAACTGGACTTTTTCCAACTAATTGCAAAGGGCCATGAAAAATAACTGTGGCTGTGGGTATTTGTTGTGGTAATATTTTTAGAAGATAGATAACGTTAAAAGTGCATTAGTAGTCGGAGGTATCATTCCTGCTGTAGTGAGGCAGTCACCTTGGGATCTGTGGAGCCTGAGGCCTAGGCCAGCCTAGTTAACCATGCATGCTGTGCTGGGCCTAACCTAATTAGGTGCCATCCCAATGTCAACACCGCTGCGTTCAGAGCCTGATAAAAGACAAGCCTTTTCTTCCACTACTCACACTGTGAAAGGGCTACAAAGAGTCGGGTTAGAGAGACCCTACCATCTGCAAACTCTGTGTGTGTAGTCGTAGGTGTGTGTGCGCAGGGCCGTGTGTGATGCACGCATGCTGTCGTTTGGCTTTCAACTTTAAAACATTTGCGGGCGGAATGTTGGAAATCGAGCATCCACAGGTTCTGAGAGCGAGTTCCCGAAACTGGCAGGGATTGCTGAACGTTTAAATCACATTTTAAGCCAGTTTTATGAAGAAAAAAACTGACATAATCACTCACATCTTACATGCAGCAGCTAATGGCAATGTACTTCATACATACATACAGCTGTATGTCTTTGAGCAGTGATTTCATGCCACGTGTGTTTTGTGAATCCACTTCAGTTTGCGTGCACTCTGATTTCATACCAATACCTTCATTTATGTGTTGTTGTTTTTTTCAATCTTACCTCATATCCTCGGCATCATTAAAGCATAGAAACATTTTGCATGGAAATCCCAATTAGGGTCGATCAAATATGGCTGCACGAGCACAGAGTCGCACGTACGCACGCACACACACATCCAGACACACACACTCGGTGTTGCCTTTTTAATGTGTCGTCAAACCATCCACTAATTCCATTTATACAGATAAAACACTCTCACAAATAGATTACCTGCTACATACGATCCTCTCTTTCACTGTGAAATTGTGGCACGGAGCCACATCCTCCCACTGCTTCTTAGTCCATTAAAATACAGATGAGAGCGTTTTACAGCCTGGGCCAACAGCAACGCCTCCCAGCTAATCCACCAACAAACACAAACATCAGATGAATTATCTGTAATGGAGAGGACTCTGTTCTGGCACCGCTGACGGAGAAAATGAAACAAAACATGAGTTTATTTTGGTAAATATTTGGATTTCATTTTGATTCTGCTTTTCATGTACGTAATTAGCTGGCAAATATAGATCTGTACAGAAACCCGCGCCTTTTTTTAATCGAGGGTGTTGGTGTCTTTAGGTGTGCTTCCAGCAGTTCTTTTCAGAACTGCTTCATGCGTTTACATTCCGAAAAACTGGATATGGAGAGGGAAAGTTTCTTTTTGCTTTCAGCATTTGAAGAGTTTGTCAACTTCAGCTTCTAAAAATGCACTTTAAGAAGAGAAATCCGCTCTCTGAATCCTCCATCCATCCATCTATCCGTGGCCAGCAGCACACTTGACAGTTTCACTGGCTCAGGAGCCAAGCAAACAATGCTGCTCTGACAAGCGAATCTCTCCCGTGTCGGAATCTCATCTACTTAAAGCACTATTTATTCAGCACACATCCTTTTAATGCTGAGTCTTGGCAACGGTGCATGAAATCCAGCACCTTAATTCCATTAGCTTGTTACTCCAATAAGTCCCAATAATCTAAACCTAACTGCAACACATACACAGACCCGGGAAATACACAAGCCATAGCTGCTCCCTCTGGGGCGTTTTTAATAACACTAATAGCCTTTAAAGGTTGATTCATTCTGCTGATATCAAAGTAAATGGCCACATTAACCTGTTGGCTGGGACTAACTGTGGAGGAGCTCACTATGGAGAGGAAGTGAAAACGGGTGGCAATATGAAACGCAGCAGGTTTCGGAGGATTTAATATAATTACATTACAAAGACGTAAAGATGCCACAGCTGAAGAAAGTTGTTATTCAAGTGCTTTCTCCCTCCTGCTCGCTGCTTAGTTTCCCACCATCCTGAATGAAGCGCCTTATGCTTGATCATAGTCCACACACAGGGCTGAAGCTATTGTTGATAAGAGACTGAAGCTTCTCTTCAAATGGGGCTTAGCAAGTGTCATTCAAAGACTCTGCTCTTCATTTCAAATGTGACTCAGCTTTTGTTAGTCAAATAGTAAAGAGGGTCCTCTAAGGCCCAGATGCCCTTGGTCGGAAAGAGCAGATAAACTGGTAAAAGTGAAAGAGGCGGAAAAGAAAGAGATGAAAAATTCTGAGGAAAAAAAGAGAGAATGTGAGCGGCGCAGGAAAGATAATCTAGGGAGGCGAGAGAACGGGAAAGTAATAGGGATATTACGAGTACACCGAAAGGGAAAGGCATGAGAAAGTGTGCGCTGGTCGGTCTGATCTTACATGAGCCGATGAGATGGGTGACGGGTGAGGAGGGGTGAGAGATAAGAGCCAAAGAGGATTAGGGCCGTGAGAACCTTTGTTGTTGTGATCAGTTAAAAGCACTGGCTCTCGACGATCCACCTGACCACTTCAGCGCGCTTACAGCAGCAAATCTGCATGTGAGGGGATGACAAGACACCTTCAGCAGCTCACCAAAGCAAAGGGGGCGAAGCGAGGCCACGTCCACAGTAATTTTAATTTTTGACTTGAAAGTCTGAAAATAAAAGCATCAATTATAGCGTAAAGGAAGAAAACAACAACACTGATTGACTGACTATTCACCATACATTAGCCCAGTATATAATATGTTTGCCGTTTTGTTGTCCATATGTCTAGCAAGCATTAATCACTATATTCATACTCCACGTTGTTAGACTGTTGTACAATTGAGGACGAACTTGATTATGCATTGCAAAGAAAGGGAGAAAAATCTAATATTCAGTGTTTAGCATCTGAAAACTGCATTTACCAGCTACTTGCTAAAGTTGTCGCATGCTGCAAACCGAAACACAAACCTCAAAGATGCTGAAAGCTGGATGATGAGGTAGATTTATTGCATGTGACCCCTTTCACATATATACTGTACGTATAAATTAATTAACTTTAAAAAATACTGCAGCTTTAAGATAGACAACCTTGATGCTAACAAAGTAAATAAAAGACTTAGCATTTCTCCAACAGAACTGTATTAATGGTGGCATGTAAGGTACATTAAAACTGCATTCAGACCTTTCTGTTGAAAGTTTTCTTAAGATAACTACAATCTGTGAATGATTTCTCTATTTCATAAAAACTAGAAATGCATGGTATCGGATTGCTGCCTATATCTGATATGCTGATGTTTTCCAACTCATTTACATGCCGAACATCAAGTCTTTCCTGCTAGAGAATTAATATATCGTCATGCCTACTACATTTCACGTCCACATTCACTGAGCAAAACAAGAAATCTATTTCAACTTACATGTAAACTGTGACTAATTTCATTTTTATGTAACATTTTTAGCCTGCCAGGCGTTATCTGCATGTCAGCATTGATTGTGGGCTGATGCTGACGTTTCGTTTTAATGCCATTTTTTGGCCGATACTGATGATGATGCTTTAATCGTCCTGTATCACTGATAAAAATCACGGATTATAGATTAAAAGTTGACTTATATTTATATATTTTTTTCGGTGAGTGGTGGAGATCTCTTCAGGTTCCTTTGACCTTTGACCTCAGTATGTTGTGGTATTCTCAATATAATGTGAATCAAACGAGTGAATAGAACTAAAGGAAATGATTTCTTTTAAGAATGTGGACATGCTTGGTGCACTACATTCTTCACACTTGCTTTTTTAAACAATAAATGAGGCCTTAGAGACAGTAGAAAGCATCTTGGCAGTAATGTTGTTAGTCTGTTGGCTTAGAATGGAATAGATTTAATTGTTTTTCCATCATCTTAGTATTTCAGTATGGATGGCATGGTTACATTTATCTGTATAGTCATTCCTTTGGTATGGCCGTGAAAAAGACAACATAGTTTAATCTCATTCAAAAATCTCTTCAGGAGTTAAGCATATACAGTATGTATGTATTTTCAAACACCCATATTAGACCTGAATATACGTGTAGCTCACAGTCCACCGGTGCCAGCCGTTTTCCAAACACCAGACACATAATTTACCTCTGCAGGAATAACACGAGTCTGGGTGGTCAAAGATGGCACAGGACAGAGCAATGAATCAGCCGCTGACCTGCTCTCTGCTTTTACAGAAACAAGTGTGTTTCCTACATTAACTCTCTCTTCCTTCTGTGCTGTATAAATAGATAAAGATTGAGTAAGAGCGAGATGACTGTGGCTAGAAGGAAGTGGGCTCTGCTGCAACAAAGAGATACAGCTGAAGGAAACCGAGTTCTTGCTGAAGGGAGAACTCAGTCCAAGATGTTTTCTTCTTCTGTTCCTGCTTACTTCAGTTTGCACATGTATTAGGCATAGCAGAGCATGACCTTAAAACACTCACGTAACCTTAAAAAAATTTGTAAAAAGTACTATTTGTTCCCTGCGAATGCTATCCTTACTGCGTGACGTATAAACCCCTTGTCTGATTAGGTATTTCTCTGAAGTAGAAGGAATCATGAGTTCACTTAACATGCTTAAGGACAAACAGCAAGTTTCTATCATGTCTGGTGGGGTTTTTTCAAAGCACAAAAAGTCTCAGTAGAGTTTTAACTGAACCAAGAAAAGCTGGGAAATCTATTAAAATGCTAGTTTTTCCTCAGCTTAATTTAATTAGTTAGGCGAACTTCATACATTAATTTATTAAACTCATTATATCAATTTTACAGACCCCAGGTAAAGACATGATGATCTAGTAGAAGACATGGAAATAAAGAAACAGCTTTGTTCCTGTATTACAGATAGCTATCCTTGTATTGAAAATAATAGCAGACTGTTATTTCTGTTCTAACATAACCCTGTTTGTTTTTGCAAGAAGTCATACTTCAGTTATAGAAAGGTTTCCATTGTGCTGTTAAAGAGAAGGCTTTGAGAATAACAACTGTCCACTGTCTTTGGGAATTTTACCTGGAGCATCACCTTCCCCCAAAGTCACAGTGCAGCAATACAACACAGTAGATGTTTTAAAAAGGCTTTAAATGTAACTAACCCCTCAAACTAATGCAGTTAGTTAATGATGAGCTTATTGGCCTTGGAAATAATGATAAATTATAGTAGGTATAAGCTAGTTAACTGAAAATGCAAACAAATGCTGCTCAGACGAACAGAATCAGAAACAGAATTTGATTCTGTGCCTCATAACTCTGCTTCAACAAGCATCCAAAGCATGACTGTTGCTCCTGAGCTGTGATTAGAAAATCACTGTTCGTGGGAGGAGTTTAAAGAGTCAAGTTTTGTGAGCAGTTTTCGGGCTTTTCTTCCATTTTGGTGTAAAACTTGATCATGTGACACAATCGAAAGCTCCAGATCAGCTATTAAACGGGCCTTGCGGTGATTTTGCTTTGTCAACTACAACATACTACTGATGACTTTAATAAAACTGGATTAAACATAAGGCGTGATGGACAGCAGGGGTGAGAATGCAACATCGGAGTGACCGTTTCCACACACCGTCTTCAAGACACGAGCACACAGCCGTGTTACCACAGAATCCAAGAAGTCGACTACATGGTATCAGAACCTAGTTTCAGGTCTCGTATGCACTTTCTCAATTCCCCTTGGAATAGAGGAACCTGACAAACTGCACCCTGGGATTGAAACAACCCCGACTTCATGAATTTACTCGCGGAAACCTCTGTTAGAGATGACAAGCAAAGACTCTGTGCAATGACATTACATTGTTACTGCACCTGTCACATCCAAACAGTAACTGACTCAGTGGTCATTAACGCCGAATGTTATTGTTGATAATATTTTGCTGCATAACTCAGTGACAGATAAGCCATCCCAGCTCCTAATTTACACTCAGACAGCACCTCACCTCTCGTCTCCCTGCTGCATAAAAAAAATATGATTTCCACAATCATCTTCTAACAGTATGTTCAACTAGAAACCACACTGTCATACTCCCTGTGTGAAAGTGGAGATATGCAGATATCTGATTATGGGGTACAGGCTGCTAGCTGCAGTGACAGCTGTGCCACAGTGATAGGTGGGCGACACAGCAATGTTAACGTGTGATTGTATGCCAACGGGCAATATTGCCCAAAAGTTAAACTGCAGCCAACTTTTCCACACTGCCAACTGGTTGGTGGTTGTCAGGCTGTCCAAAGGATCTGAGTGGTTCAACTCGAACAGAAATTAAGTGGATTTTTCACAACTTGGGATAGTTGTTTAAGTAGTTTACATTAGAGATGCAGTTTATGCCAAAATGCACTTAATACACTGATTTACCACTGACAGGTGAAGTTTATAATATTGGTCATCTTGTTAGAATGCAATATTCTGCTGGGAAACCTTGGGTCCTGGCTTTCATGTAGATATGACTTTGACACATGTCACCCATGGCAACAGCAGGATGATATTTCCTGTCACACTGCAAAAACTGCTCAGGAACAGCTCAAGGAACATGACAAAGAAAGAGCCCAAGGCCTCCAAACTCCCCAGATTCCAATCTGATCGTGCATCAGCGTGATGCATTGGAACAGTTCCAATTCATAGAGCCTCGATCCTGCAACCCACAGGACCCAGAGTATCTGCAGCCACCATCCTGGTGCTAGACACTACCCTCAGAGGTCCTGTGTGCATCTCCTAACAGGTCATAGCTGTTTTGGAGGCACTAGGAGTACCTAAACAATATTAAGCAGGCAGTTTTAATGTTGTGGCAGATCAGTGCATCTCATGTGGCTCAGCTGTCCATCTCCATCCTCCTCCTCCTTTCTCATCTCCTGCAGCCAGCTGTGCGTGGTGCAGGAGCAGTGTGTGTGGGGAAGAGGAGGGCCGGCCTCCAGGGAGGCTTGGAGTGGCCACTCCACGACCAGCCTGGAAGGCACTCGGGCAGCCATGGTTGCCTTTGTCTCTCAGTCCAATCTGGCCACCTCGTCTCTCCCATCCACCCATCTCTCCCGGCGCTTCCTGCCTGCCTGTGTTCCTGCTGCCGCCTCTCACGTTACAGTAGAGCCAGGCCTCGATGGCTGTTGCTCAGAGAGCAGAGAGAGTCCCATCTGGACCACAGGGGAGAGTGAAAAGAGGCAGGAGGTGGACAGAGGGAGGAAGATAGCAACGGAGCAGATGTATTTCAGACAAGGCCAAAGGCTGGTTAAATTGTAGCTACCTTGATGTAATAGTTTCTCTGTTAGAAGAAAATTTCAAACTCAAGTGTGAATGATGTGCAAAAACAGACAATTGCAGGGATTCTTAACTTCATTCTTTCAAGTTATGATTGTGGACTGAATGGAAGTTAAACAACTCTTTTGTCAGATTGCATTGCTGTGAAACAAGAAGTCAAGATTTTTGTTTTATACTTTTTTTTGTTGTTGCAAAAAATTTACAAAACAAACAGCTTGTCAAATATTGTCATATTTGAGGCTGCAAACTGGATATCTTTAGGTTTTTGACTGTTGGTTGCATAAAACAATTACCTTGAAGATGCTGTTGAGAAATTTACATGGAGATTTTGACGTTTTCTTACTTCATATACCAGTAGACTTAGTGGTTGAAAAGCTAATTTGCAGGTTGATAGCTTGCAAAGCCATCCCTGGATGCAGACTCCACTTCTACCCCTTCAGCATCAGTGTGCATCCACCCTGCTTTGTTGGCACTGGTGTTAATTTAGGGGCTGATCGACCCTCTTGTGCATTTCATCAGCACATGGCTGGTGTTTGGGGGGTTGCTTAATAGCAAACCCCGCCCCGCAGGGTCGACGCTGCTACAAGAGTCCCTGCGCCACTGTTTGATGTGTACACTCCTCCACGCGACAGGCGCGTGGCAGCTCCAAAACGAAGAAGACAACAGAGCTCGAGACTGTCGTGGGACGGTGGAGAGTCGAACGTTATTTGGCTGAGGACGCGGACTGGAAGCGCGGAATTCGGTGTTTTCTGGGGTTTGAAAAAAAATGCGCGGTTTGTAGGCACACATTGGGGAAATTAAGAGTGCAAACTAAAACCATCTAGCGACTTAAATCATGTAATTTTTACTCCCGATCGCGTTGACCTACCTTCCTTGCAGCTGTTTTGCCGTTTAACTACTTATTATCACCATAACTGCGCACAAAGCTCCATTCTGGTAACATTTTACGCGCATGGGCACGTTTTGTTTCAGTAACCTCCTCCTGCTGCGTCCGGACGTGAACTTCAGGACACAAACAGTTTCTTTCTTCCTCAGTACTTGTTTTCGTAGTTTGCTCATGAGGAGAAAGTGGGTAAATCATTTAAAATCAGCCTCATATTTGCTGTGAGAGCCGCGCGCAGCTGCAGGGAGGAGGATCAACAAGTTGTCCGGAGCGCAGACAGAGTGACGCCGCGCTGCAGAGCGCACTGCAGCTCCGCTTTGTTTTCTGAACCTTATCTCCTGAACCCAAACTAATAGGTTGGTGACCGGGGAAAGAAGGGGGTTATACAGAGGCTTTTATTTGTTCGCTGGGCCTGAGGAATGTTTTGCAGGGGCAAAAGAAACTTTACAGAAACTTTAGGAAAAGGCTCTAATTGACGCATTAGAAAAGTTTTGCTCTCAAACTTTGTTAAGATTCTTGCTCCTACCTGCGCAAAGCATAATCTTTGCACAAGTCTGGGCCACTCATGACCTTTGAAACTGGGTCAAATTTAGCTGAGGCTGGTCATCAAAGTGGCACATCTGGAAATAAGTGTCAAACATGTAGAGAAGGTTTTCCCTCTAACAAAAAGGTTGACAGTAGGAGTGCAATTTACTTAGAGCCAACTTTTTGAATTTAGTTTTGTACTTTTTTTTTTTTTTTTTTACTTTTTCCCCTCAAAATAAACGTATCTAACTGGAAATACGCCTAAAGCTGATTTCTTCTCTCAAATAGATTTTAAGCTGCTTTCAGAAAACAAAAAAAGATATGCATTAAAGATTATAGCAACAATAAAAGAAAGAAATTCCTAGATTTATTTTAACTGAATACATCATCCACCACTGAAAAGCAGCAGTAAGACGACTCAAAAGTAACAGTCCTGCATGAAAGACTGAAAGAAAACTTTTAAAATTTTGTTTTGTACTTTTTCTGTTCTTCATTTTCTTAAAATAAACTTATGCAAGTGAAAATATGCCTAAAACTGTTTTGTTTGTCAGTTTGGGTTAAAGACAAATACATTTCAAAGGTGTTTCAGAACAAAAATAAAGAGATGCTGTTAATTTGCTCCCATACATGAAATATTATGGCAACAATGAAAGGTAGAAATTGTTGGATTACAGTGGTGGATGATGCATTCAGCTCCTTTACTCAAATAAAAGTAGCAGTGGTGCAAAGTAATATGACTCAAAAGTAACAGTGCTGCATTAAAAGTAGAATTTTTGAATTTAGTTTTGCACTTTTTCCTCACTTTTTTTCCCTTAAAAATAAACTTATGTGATTGAAAATATGCCTAAAGCTGACTTCTTTTATCAATCAGGGTTAAACACAAATAGATTTTAAGGGTATTTTAGAAAACAAAAAGTAGATGCAGTAATTTTGGTCCCATACATGAAAGATTAAGGCAACAATTAAGGGAGGAAATTGTTGGATTACAGTGGTGGAGGATGTGTTCAGCTCCTTTACTCAAATAGAAGTAGCAGTAATGCAAAGTAAAATTACTCAACTGTAACAATCCTGCATTAAAAGTAGAATTGCAATACACTTAAAGCCAGATTTAGGCAACTTTTCAATTATATAAGTTTATTTTTAATGAAAGAAAAGTGAGGAAAAAGTACTAAACTCAATTCAAAAAGTTGAATTTAGTTCAATTTAATTAAAAAAAAGCTGGTTGGGACCAAAATTACTGCATCTCCTTTTTGCTTTCGTCCCATACATGAAAGATTATGGAAACGGTTAAAGGAAGACGTTGTTGGATAACAGTGGATGATGTATTTGGCTCCTTTACTTAGATAAACTTAGCAGTTATGCAAAGCAAAGATGTAACAGTCCTGCATTAAATGTGTAACTTAATTAGGCATGTAGTGTACTTAAAATAACACAAATCTTTACAATGCATATGCCTATTATTATTGTTAGTTATTTTATTTACAGTTGTGCAATTGAATCTGTCTTTAATCTCCAACTGTGCACCACATTTTGTAAGATCATCTTGTTTTATATGCAAGATCTCAACCTATAAAGTATAAAGTATAGATGTTAGGTAAACATAATGCAGTTCAAAGCAGGCCTGTTTCCCTCTCATCTGTACTACAGTAGCATCAAACTGAAAATACTCAAGATGCAGACCTACCCTACAATTGGGAGTAAATGTTAGTTACATTCCCTCAGTGGTGAGTTTGAACATTTGTCCCTGAAAGCAGCACCAGCAGAGTCCCGCAGAGACCCCAGAACCGGTCCCCGGTGTTCCGAGTCTCCCCGGTTCGGCCCCGCGGGTTGATCAGCTGAGAACCAGAGTCCGACTGACATCCCCGAAACCCCGTCTCCATGGAAACCGCCTCAGCGGCGCCGGGAGGGCTGGCTCGAGGGCTGCTGTGAATGGGGTGACGTCACGGCGCCGGCGCCAGAGAGTCTGCTCCAAAAGGCAGCGCGAGAGAAAAAGAAGGAGGAGAGGAGGAGCAGGGGAGAGGAGAGGGAGAGAGGGTGAGGCTACTGCCGCCGCCGCTGCTGCTGCTGCCGGTGGTTCGCTCGGCTTTGCACCGACGTGCTCTTGCGCCAATCCATCACCTGTCTGTCAGGCATCAGTCAGGGGCGAAGCGTACACAGCTGCAGGAGCGAAAGGAAGAAGGGGAGAAAATGGAAAAATCCTATTGCACCAGATGTGGACACAGACTGCAGGAGCTCCAGATTATATTAGAAATGCATAAAAAAACCCACACAGGATCGTCAGACAGCTGACGGAGAAGCTGCCCGTGAATACGAACCGCGCGTAAAAACAATGGCACAGATGGTGTTTTGCTGGATTTAAAATAATAAAAAAAAAGAAAATCCTGCAAAACATTTCTCTGATAAATTTTCCCGACTAGCATTTCCGGGACTCAAAAAAAATCATCATTAATTATTATAGGTTAGAGCGATTTTCTCTTCCAAAGCCTGCATGGTTGGGCTTTTCACGGAGATCCAGCCTGCCTTAAACTGCTTTTCCTCTTGTCCTTTATATCTATGGGATTATTTTGGCTTTTGGGATTTCTTTGTTTCGTCCTTTCAGCTGAATTGTCCTGCAAATATTTGAATAAACCAAAAACATTAAAAATCATAATCTCTTCCCCTGTTACGTAAAGTCTCATAGCCCCGCCATTCAAGTCAAAGTTTAGCACCGATCTTCTCATTTTCTCTCTTTAAAACCCCCCACATTGATTCATTTTCATCAATTTAATCCACAAAGCCAAAAACCGAGCACATCACAACAGTCTCCAAATGCCCCGGGGGGCAATTACTTAGTGCAGTATCAAACAGCCCCCGTCACCTCCAGCTGAAGAATGAAGCGTGTAATTCCTACAAACAAATGGCTCATTCAGAAAACATTAAAGTGTCAATTGTAGTTAATCACCTCTTCGCGTGTTCAGATATGAAAGGACATTTGTAGGCCAACACTACATGCACTTTGACATACAACACACTCAGGTGGCGACCATGTAGGGGTGCGCAAAATGGCTCTTTTGCGCAAAAAATACGCATCCATAACGGAGATGCAGTGCGCACAGTAGACCTTGAATTATTATAAGACAACTGTGATACTCGATTCACTGAAGTTATCCATCAACTCACCATTTATCCACCTTCTGATCAGCGCTGTTACGCACCATGTCTACTACACTTTAAATCTGAAAAACACACTTCACAGTGGTGGATTTGGAGAGTAAATCATTTTTCTGCCACTTCATAAAGTCATAAACAGCTCCAAACTTAAGTGCTGCACAGAGGCGCATTTTCTCCCCTCATTTGTGCGTAAAAAACTAATTGCTCTGACCATTTTCTTGGTGGAAGTTGTTTCGATTTGCCACTCAAACATTTTCCTGACTCTCAGTTTGCTAGTCAGATATTTGCCTTCACACCGGTCCGGGCTGGTGTGAATTAAGAATCATCAGACGCGCCTGATATGGTTCCCCATCATCACCGCTCCACACCTCCAAAAACCACACATCACCTGGATGTGTTGGAAGCTTGACTGATTAGGAAAATAATGTTGTTCTGCGAATAACTTCTCATCAGACACAAACTCCTGCACTGTCCCATAGATAATATTATGTTTTATTAATCTGGCTGCTCCTGATTTTTAAATACACATTTCCAAATACACCGATTTGATCTTCATTACAGGATTTTAAAATCACATTTAAAACAAATGCTCAGGTTCACGCCTTGCCATTGTCAACTGACATCCATGTGAACCATTAATTTTCTTGATCAGAAACAGGTAAGGGCTTAATTTTCCAAATTGCCCACCGGAGCTGCTGAAGCGCCCTCTGGGTTCCGCCTCCAACATGCGTTGCCACTGGTAACGCGGCGGAGAAGGGGCGGGATCTGAGCGAGGAAAGCCAATAGGAGGGCTGAGAGGCGTTGAGTGACGTTTAACCTGCTTCCAATGAATGCGTTTGACCCGCCCGTGTCGCATGCCCAGCCTGCTGCCTATATAAAGCACACTGACAGCTAAGTAATCCAGTCTGATCGCCGATCGTCTGGCAAAAACAGGACTTAAAAGAAGCGAGATATCGACACAAGCCTAGAAAACCTCCTCTCGTCGCTTCAACTTAACACTGACAGAAAAACAAAAATGAAAGCAATAAGCCCCGTGCGGTCCTTCCGGAAAAGCAACGCGAATTTATCAGAGCACTCCTTGGGAATCTCTCGGAGCAAGACCCCGGTGGATGACCCGCTCAGCCTGCTGTACAACATGAACGACTGCTACTCCAAGCTGAAGGAGCTGGTGCCCAGCATCCCCCAGAACAAGAACGTCAGCAAGATGGAAATCCTGCAGCATGTCATCGACTACATCCTGGACCTGCAGATCGCGCTGGACTCCAGTGTCGCACTAACCAGCCTGCATCACCCTTCGCGGCCGGGGCAGACTCCATCCAGGACCCCCCTGACCACCCTCAACACAGATATCAGCATCCTGTCATTACAGGTAATTACACCGTAGCTGAGCACGCAATCCGAACTGGAGAACGAGCAGTCTGGTGTGTTTGTGAAACATGTTTAGTGGCTTTTTTTTATTATTCGTGCGCATAAGCAGTGCGCCTTTTGTAAGCCTATGCGTAACTCGCACAAAATGGCTTGTTGGAGAGGAAAATGGCATGTTTTTTTTCTCTTCTTTCTTCCTTTTGTTCAGAATCAAATGAGGAAGAGATTCGACCTACACGCATTCATACTGTTGCAAAACTGCCAGACACCTCGATCGGATGCTGCGTAAAAGAATTAACATTTGGTCTGTTTGTTTGTTTGTTTGTTTTCAGTCCCCGGAGTTGCCATCAGAGCTGATGACAGATGACAGCCGGACTCTGCATCGTTAAAGCGGTAAGTAGGCTGTCCTCATGTCTGCTGCTGCATTCTGTCCAGGGCTTTTAGGCTCCGCTACAGCCTGTCTCCCAGTCTGCTGGAGCAGAATGGGCTAGAATTACCATTTACCAATCCATTTGTTCCCTCGCTAATGTCGCCTCAACGCTGCTGTAATGGTCCCAATATGTTTTTTGTGTGTGTGTGTGTGTGTGTGTGTGTGTGTGTGTGTGTGTGTGTGTGTGTTGTTGTTTTTTTTAACTTAAAATATAGGAGACTTTTCCAACCTCTAAAGCAACACTTATTTCCTCTGTTAATATAAATAATATCTATCTGGATCCCAAACTTCATTCATTACTAGTTTTTACTTGGTGCTGATGAGAATTGAAATATTTTTTTTTTATCAATAAGCAA
>OMNN01103287.1:0-26536 GCA_900302755.1 Chromis chromis
ACTGTAAATACAATTCTAAAAATAGATACAATTTGTGACAATTAACAGGAAAAGAATGATTGTTTCTGAAATTTTACATAGATTTATTTTTTAAATGAGAATGTGAAATGTTAAATGAATTAGTTTTTATCAGTTTATAATATCAATCAGCATTTGTAATATATCATTATAGATTATGATTATTATGTATCACATAGTTAATTTTTTACACATGTAAATTAACCTCATTAAACATTAAAATACATGATCTCTAAGGCTAGAAAATGTCATTTCATTATATAAAATTACTGTATTTTAATGAGATGGTCATTTCCCAATATTATTTTACCTTTTTTGTTGTTGTTGTTTTGCCACCCTAACTGCCGGAGCATTACTGTTTTGTTGTTATTGTTGTTGTTTGTTTTTTTAGTGTTCTTTGTTCTAAAACCATCAGTGAAATGCACACATAGTACTTGTTCTGCAGAGAAATTATTCATGTGACTGATGTGTTATTATATATGACACAAATTTATTAATAATACTGATTTACTGTGTGTGTAGCATTTTACTGTTGTATCTACTTTATATACAGTTGGGTAATTTAGTCAAGTTTTTTCCAATAAAAATAAAATATTAAAAGGCAAAGTTGGTAAATAATAAAACATTAATTTGAGCATTTAAACATTAAAAACAAATGAATTAGCTAAAACAAGAGCAGCTGGAAGTAAAAAAAAAAAAGAGAGAGAAGAGGATTAACATTGTTCTGCAGGTTATTCCAGGTTGCAGGTGAGTAAAACTGGATTTTCCGAGGTTAGTAAAAACAGGCAGCACCTACAGCATTATGCAATCATTTGAGTGTGTTTTGGTAAGAGTCCATATTATAAGACAGCAATGAAGCTATGTAAGGAAGTAATGAGTAAGGGCTTTATAAATGAATAAACCCCAGTGTCTATCAGTAATGACAGAGCAGGAGAGCCACCCAACCTATTAGTATTGTAATTCAATTCAATTTTATTTATATTTATTTACAACATATGTCATCACATAGCGCTTAACATAGTAAGGAGAACAGGAAACAGAAAAACCCAACAATCCAAAGTTACTTTTGGATCCCCAATGAGCAAGCAGTCAGTGACGGTGGGAAGGAACCAAAAAAAAACCTAGGATAGGGAGGGGCAAAAAAAAACTCCGACAGAACCAGGCTCAGGGGAGGCGGTCGTCTGCCTCGACAGGTTGGTTTGGGAGTGGGGATGAGAGGGGAGGGGATAGCAGGAGAGGTTGGGGTGGAGATGGCTGGACAGCAGGTGGTGAGGCCAGCGGCTGCAGATCAGGGACATCCGTGGAGAGAACAAGCACAGGACACAGGACCTCGGGGAAACACAGAGTTAGTGATATGTAATGATGATATATAACAGTATAGAGAGAGGAGAGGAGAGGAGAGGAGCCCAGTGCATCATGTGAATCCCCCCTAAACCTATAGCAGCATAACTAAGGGACAGGTGATCCTGAGCAGCCCTAACTATAAGCTTTATCAAATAGGAAAGTTTTAAGCCTAATCTTAAAAGTAGATAGGGTGTCTGCCTCCCAAACCCAAACTGGGAGCTGATTCCACAACAGAGGAGCCTGATAACCCAAGGCTCTGCCTCCCATTCTACTTCTGGAAACTCTGAGAATATTTAATAATTATCACCAGTAATAAATCTGATAACAGTGTTCACGGGCTTAATAGTCACAGCTGATGCATGCATGTATAAAATGTCACCACAGTCCAACACTGACAAAAACGTCACCACAATAACCACAATGCAGTGGGAACCCAGATTCATTCTTGTAATTCAGTCACCAGTTTGGACAGCTGATATTTAAATGTCAGCATCTCATCGATCCAAATTCCCCCTTTCAATATTCATGTCACTCATTGTAGAGATTGTCATAATCAAGTTTTCTGACTCTGGTAAATCTACTGAATTTATTTTTATTTAGATTAGTTTATTTAAAAGGGGACAGTGCAATTTCATAGAACACATAATTACACATGGTTAAAAAAAAGCCAGAATTAGCCAGAAGGCTAGTTTTCATCTGTAGTCCCCTGGCCATGATGTGAAAAAGACAGTAAAATTACAATTTTAAAAAAAGAAGAAAAGAAAAGAAAAAAAGCACACAATACATGTACAATATGATACAAAATACATACGCAAACACTTACTATACAATTAAGAAAAAAATACTACATCACAACATAACATTTTATCATAATATAAAAACATCACAACAGGCTTATCTTTTAGTGTTGGCAGCTGTAGGTGTTGATAAGCCACATTTTTTTTGTGAAGGCCTTGTATGTTGTAAGCAGTTTAACTTCCTCAGGTTGCACTCCTTACTGACCAGGCCGACTTACTGAAAGTGCTCCTGCGCAGAGGAATATCTGCATAAATAATCAGTTCATGCTCATTAACTGCAATTTCTGACTAAGAAAATCAGTGCTGACGTGATATAACAACATAATATACCCTATCTGCACTACAGTACACAACTGTGTCATCAGCATAGAGATGTAAATTACACCCAGATACAGAGGAGACAATTTTGTTATCTGAAACCATTTAAGATTATTTCGAATTAAAAATGAAATCACTGCAACCGTTCAAGATACAAAATATGACTTTTTATATAATATTATTATTATTATTATTTACACATGTGAATAAACTTCATTAAACATTAAGAAGCCAAAAATACACGTTATCTCATATAAAATCAAGTCTAGAAAATATATTTTATCAATTTAAATTGCTTTATTTTTATGAGATGTTTTTTTCCCCATTATTTTACTTAAGCAGCCGAGTTTGTTTTTTTACTTCTACAATATATAAACCAAAAAAATTGGTGTGTTATAGCATGATTATTCACCTCAGTAGTAACTAGTAAGTATACCTGACACATTAATGTAGTTAAGTATAATATTTCTAATCAAAGTGCAAAATAGTAGAAGTATAAAGCAGCTGTATTTTGTTACTTAAAGTGTTTAAAGTACTTAAACTGCTTCCTCCCACATGCGCCATGTCTTCTTTGTGGGTGTGCGCTGCCATATGATGAGTGACGGCTGAAATAGCCAACAGGAGAGCCGATACGTCTGCTCAGGATTCTAGACCAATCAGAAATCTCGACCGTGGTCTCTCCAGTGCGCTGGACGGCCTGTGATTGGTGGAGACTATACGTGGGCGTACGTACGCCTCTCCGTCATTTTGGATGAGAACGAGGAAGTGAAAAACGAGTGAGGAGGAAATCTGAAAGGGAAGGACTGGCGTGTGAGCTCCACTGTCATTTTGGATCCTGTTACCTTTACAGTTACTTCACCCGCAGAGCACAATGGCCGAGTAAGTTCTCTAACGAGTTTTTACTTATTTAAACAGCCGGGGGAGGGAAACGCTTGTAGCTGATAGTTGGGGTTAAACCGTCGCAGAGTTTGTGTCTTTTACGGACAGTAATCTTCTTTAACGAGGAGAGTAAACGGAGCTGTGGTCTTGTTATTCAACCGAGCAGCTTTAGTGTTTAGTAGAAAATGCTTTTAAGATGAAAACTGGACGGGGTGACCAACAGAGTGGTCGCTATGCATTCTGGGAAATGACAGGGAGCTTTAAAGTAAAGTTTGCTCATTTGCTATTCATTCAAAAATGCACTGAACATATGGGTTCAAAGCAGGAGGATGGAGTAGTCGTTGTTGTTGATATTATTATTATTCATTCAGGATGCTCATTACAGTAAATGTGATTATTGTTGTTTTCACAGAGCAGACATCGCCCTCATTGGTCTGGCCGTCATGGGCCAGAACATCATCATGAACATGAACGACCATGGCTTTGTGGTAAGACGATAACCTTTGTATTTTAATTCCACCAGTTCTGGCAAAACTCGTTTTATTGCACTCACTCATGACAACATCACTCCCACAGGTCTGCGCCTACAACCGGACCGTGTCCAAGGTGCACGACTTCCTGCAGAATGAGGCTAAAGGGTCCAAGGTGATCGGAGCCGAGTCCCTGGAGGACATGGTGAAGAAGTTGAAGAAGCCCAGGAGGATCATCCTCCTGGTGAAGGCCGGACAGGCTGTCGATGATTTTATCGACAAACTGGTGGGTACTTTATGCAGATCAGTGTTCAGATCATTTGTGGAAAACTGTGTGCTTCCTAGTTGGATTTATTGGCTTTGTGCTGCATTTGTTTTTCTTCTCAGGTTCCTCTACTTGAGGCTGGAGACATCATCATCGATGGCGGCAACTCTGAATACAGAGACACAACAGTAAGTGAATAAGAATCACAGTTGAGCAGAAAGTCTTCATATCTAACTGAGCAAATCCTAATAGTTATTATGTTTTTGTCATCTAGCGGCGGTGTAAGAGTCTCAAAGAGAAGGGCTTACTGTTCGTTGGCAGCGGAGTCAGTGGTGGAGAGGAAGGTGCACGTTATGGACCCTCACTCATGCCTGGAGGACATAAAGAGGCCTGGTGAGTTTACACTAACTGTGTTGCTGCACATCAGATGTAGTTACGACTGATAATTTTGGACATATGTGAGACTTGGGACATGTAAAAGCTGCAAAACTCCACTTCAGTGTGCGAGTTAATGAATGTAACCACTTGTGTTTGTTTTTAAGGCCACACATTAAAGAGATCTTCCAGAGCATCGCTGCCAAGGTGGGAACAGGAGAACCTTGCTGTGACTGGGTGAGTGGAGTGGATCCTTACTACAAATTATTCAGCACGTAGTAGCTAATATCATGTAATGCCATCTGACAAAGCTGTGTGTTCTCTGGCCAGGTTGGAGATGAGGGTGCGGGTCATTTTGTGAAAATGGTCCATAACGGTATCGAGTACGGAGACATGCAGCTGATCTGTGAGGCCTATCACCTGATGAAGGATGTTCTGGGGATGGACCACGATGAGATGGCACAGGTGAGCTGGTATTTTTCTATATAATCAAATCAAATTTAAAAAAAAAACAACAACGTGGCGACTGTCTTCATCATCTTGTTATTTGAACACTTTCAGGCCTTCGACAGCTGGAACAAGACAGAGCTGGACTCCTTCCTGATTGAGATCACAGCCAACATCCTTAAATACAGGGACTCTGATGGGACACATCTGCTGCCCAAGATCCGAGACAGCGCCGGACAGAAGGGAACAGGAAAGTGGACGGCCATTTCAGCCCTGGAGTACGGCACACCTGTCACTCTCATCGGTAAGAGGAAGAAAAGACGTCTGTCCTATACAAGGAAGTATCTTGTTTCCTTCTCTCTTCCTCCAGAGCCGGTTGCTTTCAGTAAATGTCATGATAACTTGGCAAAAAGCCGTTACATCACACCTGTTGAGATTTCAACATCTTGTCAACAAATTAAAGGGCAGCAGGGTCAGATTCATTAGGCTAATGTTTAGTTTTGTCAGCTGGTTGAGAGGCAGCGTGGTCGGTGAGCCTCTTCTGGAGTACGTGATCAATATGTGGCTGTCTGTAAGAAGATTGAAGGCTTTTCTAATAGCCAGCTCGTCTCAGGTGACATAAGGGGGATTTGGCTTTGGCCTTTGCTGTGACTGTTTCATAAACAACCATGGACAAGGAGGAGGATTAATATTCACACAGATGTCATATCAGATCAGCAGAGTTGTTTTTGGTTGCTTTGTTGAAGTTAAAGACACATACAGGCTTAACTATATGACACATTTAGTGGAGGTAGTTTGTAGGTATTGTTAAGATCCATTTTAAATAGTTTGCTTAGTAGCTGTCGGTGCTGTAGATCCTCTTGTGACAGAGATGGGTGCAGCACAAAGGGCTTCATTGTGAGCCAGTCAGCGTGGAGCAGCACAATGGGTGGATTTCTGATCCAGTGGGGAAAACATGCCTGACGAGGACAGTTCACTGTACAGTTCCTCTCAATCCATTGCATCATGTAGCAGTGCAGATTTCAGCAAGTCATGCTGACCCAACAGGTTTGTTTCCTCACCTCTTGAAACAGTGGGAACGAAATGATCATTTTCATTCTGCCAAGTGGCAAGCCCTGAATTAGTTTGTCTGATATAGAGTTGACACACCTGCTGAGTCATGCTGATCCTTGGATATTGTCTTAATGATAGCATGCTGTTGCTGGCATTGTTTAGCAAATCCTGTTGTATTTTGTTGTGAGAGATTACAGAAAAGCTGAATCATCTCTGTTTAGACTGGCAGTCTGTTTTGTGTGACGCTCAAATGTGATGTGTGCAGCGAGCTAACTCTGTCGCTCTGTTTCCTCCTGCCCTTCGCTTTCTCTGTCCCAGGGGAGGCTGTCTTTGCCAGATGCCTGTCCTCTCTGAAGGATGAGCGAGTGGAGGCCAGCCGCAGCCTCTCAGGCCCACAGGGGGTCAAATTCAGCGGCGACAAGGCTGCCTTCCTGGAGGACATTAGAAAGGTAGAACACACATGTATATACTAAATATGTAGGACAGCTTAGAGAGAGAAACGTTGAAGGACTAAATTATGTTAAATATTTGTTTGGCTGCAATTGTTGAACCTAAAAAACACAGAACACTTTGCTGGGTCGTTGTATACAATATGGAGAATAACAGTTTATTTGGATTCTCTAGGGAGAAGCACCAATGTAACAGCTTTTATAGTGAACAGACAGTCAGGGATTCCCTTTTATTGGACAGTATTTACATAGATTGTGAGTTTAACCCTGTAATCAGTTGTTAAGTCCAACCTTCCTAAGTCAAAAAGCCTTTTGGGGATGTAAACATCTCCTCTTATATAGACTTCAGGCCTCCGACTTGCTAGCTTTCACACAAATATGCTGAGCTAGTTTGAAGTTACTCCACTAACATGCTACAGTAACGCATTAACTCAACATGACCAAATAGATATTTAACATGTAAATAAATGATAACCTAAGAGCTCACAGTTAAGTTTTCACACTGCATCCACACTTAAACATTTTTGTTTTAAAATGCATAAGTTTTGCTACGATACCCCAGCATTTACGACCCTCAAGACAGAGGACCTGGGATAATTTCATTTTAAAATAAAAATGTATTAGTGCGAAGCCATAAATACAAATGCAGCCCAACAATTCCAGACATGTGATGTAAAAAGGCACCGTCAGGAAAACAATGTATCAGTTTAATTTGACATCTTTACTTTACCTAGTAACTATGTTGATTTTCCCGCGACAGCTTGTTGCATTCGATCACATCACAGGTTTTAATAATAACTTCATTTATGTACTTTATAAGTAAAATAGTCCCATTCACTCATGATGATCCTGCTTTGACAACCAGTCAAACAGTATTTTTACTTTATTTGACTTTCATCAGACTAGTCTAGTCAGTATGTGTACAAACTGTTGAGGTGAGACTGAAAGTAAACTTCAACTTGCAAACACATTTAATGAAAAGCTTCAACATTTATACATAAACTTTATTTTGAATTTGAGTTACCCCAAAGTATTAAGTGGTGCACAGGTGATTAAAACAATTAACACCAACATTTGCAAACACTCTCAAGACCAACTTTTAGCAGCTTCTGATAATTTCTAAATAGAAATGACCTTTTTTTATTGTACTGTCACCTTCATGTTTTTCAAGTTAAAGCATTATATTGGTATATAAATTGATGAATTGTCTTTCTCCAGGCCCTCTATGCCTCCAAGATCATCTCCTACGCTCAGGGCTTCATGCTGCTGCGACAGGCGGCCAAAGAGTTCGGTTGGTCACTCAACTATGGCGCGATCGCACTGATGTGGAGAGGAGGCTGCATCATCCGGAGGTAACCTCATGTGTCCTCATATCACAAGTTTGCCTCACTGCCGCCTTGTGCAAAGTTCTTTAACCCTGATGTTGAAAAATGTGGTGAGACGGTGTAACATGTTGAGAAAACAAGACGATTAAAATAGAGAAGTTTGTTAATTTTAGTTGCAGGATAGCTTTAGGTCAAGAGCGATGTCATCCTTGAGTCTGTAGGAAAAACTTTAACTCGGTGCTATAAAGGAAGTAATAAAATCTTTCTGTGTTGTAATTCTGGAGTTAAAAATCTACATGGGAAAAAAATATGACCCTTTGTATGAGATCAGATAGAGAGAGGAATGAGGAAATTATGATTGTGACACTGGTTTGCTGTCTGTAATCTGGCAGAGATGTTGCTTAACCTAAATCAAACACAACAGCCAGTTTGCTAATGCTGCTCTCTCTCTCCCCCTTCCTCACCAGTGTGTTCCTGGGTAAAATCAAAGAGGCTTTTGACAGGGACGGTGAGCTGCAGAACTTGCTGCTGGACAATTTCTTCAGTGACGCTGTGCAAGAGTGTCAGGTATGAGGAAGGAGGAAGTGGCCAAACACCAACCTGCAAGACACACATTGGCAAAGACACAAAACAAGTTATTTCCTCTTTGTGGGAAACAAAAGGAGTGAAGCAACAGTTGTTGGCTTAATCGTAGGCAGTCTGAGACCTGTTTCGGGCAGGTAGTCTTTAGATTAAAGTCTGGGGACGTTCTTTACATTGTATTGTTGAGGAAAGGACACGGATTATTTTTAAGTCTAACTCAAACAGAATCAACTAGAGAGAAAACACAGCACCATGATCCACTAGTTACAAAGCAGGTGTGGTTGAAAAGCAGCAACACGTTCATTTTCTCTGCACTTCACAATTCACACTTTCAAATCTCTCTACTCTGCAATGATTTAAATACAGCATATGGCTCAAATTCACCAGGTATTAGATATATAGTCGAACAGATATAAGACCTGCAGCCCCAGATTAAAACTCTACAGGAGCTTCTTCGACTGAATCAGCAGAAGTTTGGTGTTTACTACAAACTGTGCAGCCTTCTAGAAACCTCTCATTTATGGCCACATTCACACCAAGTTACATTAAATTATATGAAGCTGTTACTCAGTTTCCTCTCTTGCTCTAGGCGTCATGGCGCAGAACAGTGAGCACTGGAGTCCAGCATGGCATCCCCATGCCCTGCTTCACCACCGCTCTGTCCTTCTACGACGGTTACAGACACGAGAAGCTGCCTGCCAACCTCCTCCAGGTAAGACAACAGTCACCACAAATGGCCCATATGGCCAAGTGTTGAAAGGTATCAGATTAAAAAGATCACATGTAGCTGTGTGCGCTGTGTCGGGATCAAGCGGCTTTAAGACCCTGACTTGTCAAGTGAGTGGCTATAACTACTCAACCCATCTGCCCCTAGACTCTGGGGTCTTTAAAAACATACGAATAAAAAGCTGAAATAATTAGTGAATTTTGGTTATTAATCAAGCAAAAATTCTAAATATTCCTGGCTTTAAAAGTAGACTTCATTGTGTTTGAGGTAGTGTTGTATGAGGTATTTACCTATAATCAGTGCGTTACTTAGAGTAGATGGCTTCACCCCAGTTTGGAATAAGCAGGCAGGGGTAGCAGCACAGAAGCTAAATGGTAAACTGCTGTGTATGGGGTCCGCATCAAAATGTATTTTACATAAAATAAAAATTTATATAAGTTTAAGTTTATGCTATGTTTAGAATATTTTCGCCACTTTACTTTGCCACAAGACAGTATTGCAGACTTCAAAGCCACCAGACTCCATTGACAAAAATAATAATTTTACCTCACAGGACAGAGGAATTGCTACTCTGTCATTGTGTCACCAAAGTCACACAATAACACAGATTAATTGATTGAGGCAGCAGTAAACCAGCAAAAGACCAGGTGAAATTACTGCTTCATTCTGGTGGCTTTGAAGTGCGTCTCCAAACTGGGGGTGTAATGACTGTAATACACTATCTATAGATTAGTTCCTCATTCAAACCCAATTAAAAGAAAACAAACTATAGGTGTGAGGATTTTCTGCTTTTCCTCATATTATTGTAGATTGAATATCTGTCGGTCAAATAAAACAACAAGCCTCAGGTTTTTAGATTTAATTCTTATTTAAGAGTGACACTTGCCTCATCTTGCCTGCGTTGTGTTTTCAGGCTCAGCGAGATTACTTTGGAGCTCACACATACGAGCTGCTGTCCAACCCCGGTCATTTCATCCACACCAACTGGACGGGCCACGGTGGAAACGTCTCCTCTTCGTCCTACAACGCGTGAGCACTGAAAAACACAAGCAAGTCGGAAGGACGAGGGGGAAGTTATACGAGAGAAGACGACATGTTACACATTCCACCTTTTAAGATTACGACTGAACATTTACCACCAAACACCACCCTCATCCAACTTTTTACTTCTCTCAGAGACTCGGTGCAGTTTTATTTATCAAGAAGTGGAATCATAGATTGTGTGTGTTGTAAGCTCTCCCCCCCCTCAGGTGTGTGTTTTGATGTAGCAACAAGAGGGGGAGCAGCACAGTGTTGCCTCCATGAATTATGCTATCGAGCTGATGTTCACCTGTCACGCTGTGCGCAGGGTTCACAGTGTTAACACTGGATTAAGGTGAACCATTGCACTGTGCTGTATTAGGCTAAATAAAGATTTCAATCCCTTTATAATTAGCTTGAATGGTCGTTACTCTCTGGGTGCTGTAAACAGGATTGAGGTGTGTTTGTGTGTGGCGCTAAATTAAGCAACAAGTTACAGAAGTTACCAGATATAGAAAAAGGAGGAATCTAGAACTGAGAGGCAAAACCTTTGAGCACCAGTCAGTGTCAATACATGTTTGAATAGCGTACATAAACATTAAAACTTAATAAATTACATCATTAATACATAACAAAAAGTACATCTCCACAGTCCTACAACATGGCTATTCTAGTGACTGAAAATATTTTAAAGGATTTTACTTGTAGTTAAACACAGACGCACATTTAAATATAATTGGTGGCAGGTTATTGATAGAGGCTTGCTTAGGAGGACAACTATTGATAAAACAACGTAAGTGGATAGAATAATTGACTATTAATTTGCCCCCTAGTGAAACGTCTACTGAACCTAATCCTGTATTGTCTTTTCAGCAGTTGTCCAGCAGGTGGCCCTAAAGCCCTGATAAATATATTTTTTTTTACAGTGATTCATGTGAATGAAACAAATGTTAATAAGACGACAAACCCCTCACTGTTTTGTGGACACCAACATAAAGATAAACAGTATAATGCCGACTATAGTACAGCTACCTCTGCATTAGCTGATACTAGCTTTTAATGAATGTGCCAGAAACATGTTTGTTTAATAATATTGTGAGATTCTAGTTATTTGATCCTCTGAACCCCAATCAAGTTCTGGGTGTTTTTCGCTCTGGTTAAATTTTTTTACTGACTGCAGGCTCTTTTTTTTTTATTGCAATATAAATACCAGCACCTCTATGGAAACGGCAAAAGAAAAGAGACAACTCAAAAAAATGTCTTCTGTGCAGTATAACACAGTTCTAATTCGATAAATCACAAAACAAAAGTTACAATTATTAGTTAAAATGTGCCCGCAGGTGTTACCATTACTAAGGAAAAGGGTTGACTCTACATAAATACAATAGCATATATATATTTCTTATTATTATTACTACATTTTTAATTTGTTGTCATACTTGTCTCCTCTCTGTCACAGCCATTAAGCCCAATTTTTGCTATGTCACCAACTGCCATAAAGGGCAGAATGTTTTGTTTTCTACAGAATCTGGTTAATTTAAAAAAAATAAAATAAAAAAAATTGGAAAAAAAACAAACTTTAATGAGACTACAGAATCATAATATAGTTTTGATGAAAAAAACACAGTTCTAAATGTAATTAATTTAACTAATTTTTCTGGTGAAACAGCAACTTACAGATGACTAGGTCAGGGACTGTTGGAAAGTTTCTGTTTTTACAGTGTCTGGCTCTGATAAATGATTTTTCTTGGGGCTCAGAGGATTAAATGTGGGACGAAATAAAACCTTTACATACAGCGGTACAGCCTCAAACATGGATTAGGAGTAGAGTCAGTGACTCAATAAAAACATAATAAATTCCTCCAAGGTGACATTAATCACACGGCTTTTGATTTAGTGGTTTAAAGTCTGCAGGTGTCGCTGTGTTCTTTATTTGTGTAGCACAGTCCTGTCATAAAACACAAAATGCAGCAGCTTTACTGAAGATTTCCATCTAACATCTCTTGATAGTGAAAAGCATTTTGTCCTCGATCCTCTAAACAGATATTCAGATAATAAACTGAAATTCCGCTAAACTTTTTAAAAAAGGACAGAAAATGCTTAATTTTAAAGGAATTACTCTATTAAGTCTGCTACACCAGAACACAAACGGTGCTGTGAGAAACACTAATGCTCTGTCAGAGTGAATAAATGTAGAAACTAAATAAAAAAGGTAAACTAATGTCTGAGAACGGATCAGTAAACTCTGGCTGGTGTCAGAAATCATCCTCACACTGAAGGTCAGTTTAAGCATTAAAAACAGCCTAGTTTCTTTTGGAGCAATTTAAAACATCTTTTTAGCACCACACTCCCAACTGCAGTCTGATCAGGGGATTCTCGGCTTTAGAATCAGCTGCTGTAATAAATGTGTTAACACGGCTGCTTTCACCCCCTCAGCAGTGAGGGATGTTGTACCTGACAGCAGTGTGTCGCAGCTGTTATTACACCTGCTGTTAAACAGTGAACAAAGCCTCACCTCAGAGCACCTGTGCTGCCATAGCTCTGCCGCACTGCCTTCTATTCGGCCATCTTGGGACACTTCAAAGGCCTCCTTGTTTCACTGCATGTTGTAGCTTTGATCCTGAAGGGGAACGCAGCAGAACAAAAGCAACACAAACACTATCTTTCATACGGTTAACTACATACATACACTTCAAATACCATAAACAGGCCGCTCCATTATCAGAGCGAGTCTCGCTGACTGAACACTCTCCACAATTAGGGCCTTGTATTCGTAATGAGGCCTGATGCCGTACTCGCATTAGAGCACAAGAGGCTATTAGAGCTCAGCGAAGGCAGTGCAGGTGGAAGATGAGACCGCCGAGTCATTTGCAGGCAGAGCAGGCAGCAAGGAGACACCAGACAGTATGATGACGCATAATGAAGCAGGAGCAGGAAGACTGGAATGGTTTTCATTATGATCAGACTGTCTCTGCTTCCTACATTTCCCACGTCATTGAAACAAATGACCAGTGACTATTAACAAATTCAGCTACTGAAAAGGTTTCGCCTTTGTTGTAAGACATTGATGCCTCTGAAAGTTTGGTTTCAAATCTTAAGTATTTTCTCTAAAACATTAAATATTCACGACTAAACAAGAGAAATGTATTGATTTACATGCAGGTTTGACACTGAACAACTCTAGTTTGATGTGGTTGGATCAGACTTTGATGACAGTGTCCCCAAATGGCCTACTGTCAGACTTTTATCAAATGTTGTTAAATCCTGATCTAGGGTCTGACCGAGTATTTGCATAGCAGATTATTGGATCCAATATTCAGCATTTTTACAATTATCTGGGTGTTTTTTTCGCTCCCGTCACATTTTCATTCACTGTCTGGTCATTTTTCGCTGCAATGTAAAGTTGCACCTCTATGGAGACAGAACAACTATGGCTACATGTAGAGAGAACTCAAAAATGTCTTCTGTGCAGTATGACAGTTATATTGCCATAAATCATAACACAGCTTAGAAAATATGACATTTTAATAACGCTTTACAATGGAGTTTGTCTTATCGTTGTCCTTGAATACAAACAATTAGTACTGGCCCTGAAAAAAACTTAGATTGACTCCTACTTTTAAAGTTTAGTTGAAGACAACGGCCTATAATATTTAATGTTTGTGGCACCTTGTATACAGACTGAGGCTTCACAGATTGCATTGTCTAATAGCTTTCTTCCTAAGTTTAAAGATACAAGACAGAAGTGTAACCTAATTTTGCCTTTAATTCAAAACTTCAGAAAAAAGCAGGATTTATATAGATTTATTATCTGTCTTCTGGAAATATGACAAAACCTGCTGGGTCAAAAATATACATTTAGCAACTTGAATGATCAGTTTTGGTGATGCTGAAAGCTGTGTTAACTTCTCATTAATGTTTATGATTGACTACAGCTGCTGACTCCTCTGAGTCAATTTAAATAGAGCCCATTTGATACACTCATTAGACTCAGACACAAATGGGAAAGTCTGAGGAGCTCAGCAAAGATCTAAAAAAGCTAATTATTGACATGAACAAATCAGGAAAAAAAAAGGGATTCTGGAGTTCTGTGGTCAGATAGAACAAAAATTGTGCTGTTTTGCCACAATGACCAGAAATATGTTCGGAGGAGAGAAGGTGAGGCCTTTAACCCCAAGAACACCAAACCTGCCATCAAGCATGGTGGTGGCAGTATTATGCTGGGGCTGTTTTGGTGCCAGTGAAAGTGGTGCTTTAAAAGTAAATGGAATCATGAAGAGGGAGGATTACCTCCACATTCTTCAAGAAAACCTAAAATAATCGTCCAGAAGGTTGGTCTTCGATACAGTTGGGTGTTCCAACAAGACAGTGACCCCAAACACACACATACTTTTGACCCAGCAGATTTTTTTCATATTTCCAGAAGACCTATAATAAATCTATAAAAGAACTAAATTGCATGATTGTTTTTTTTTGTGTGTGTGACTAAGATGTGTGTGTTTCAATGATTCCATCATAGAAAATTCAGAGCTATAGGAGTCATTGGAAACTCAAGACTGCTGGTCTTTACAAGTTGATGGAAGCTTTTGTTTATGACTGTATAAAAGAGATTGTTGCTGCTCAATGCTGTCCTTATGGTGACTGTTATCTTTGACCATGCAGGAAATTAATGACCCTCACTGCCTGAAGCATCATTACAGCAATTTGACTGACTTTTACCATTCTTCGTTTATAAAACTGTTAATGTAGGCCTTAATCAGTTTATCCTACACAAGTTTTAAGTATTTCCCAAAATGTTTGTTTTTGTTATACCAGATTTTCAAATCTTGCCCTTTAAGCATTTGATTTAGTGTTACAGAAAATCATTTGCAGGTCTTAATATAACCTTTCAGGAACCTTGTGATCAAGCAGGTGAAAAAAACATTTACACCCATTTCTAAATTACTATCCAAAAGTATTTTACATAATATCTGCAGCAAATGACACTGGTCAGGAACAATTTAAGATTTGGTGGTTTTTTTTGTTGTTTTTTTACTTTAAATTGATTTAAGGACCTACTAATCCAGTTACAACCTCAGTAGTTCTCAGTGTGCAAACAAATTGCACATACACAGATAAAACCCCCAAACTCCCACTTTTAGAGAGGTCAATAGTAAATGGTGACTGCGAAAGTGGCACACCAGCACCATCAACAGGCAGAAAATAGAAGCTACACCCTCTAACCAGCCAGCATTAAATACTACAAAGTACAGGACACTAAAGCAGTTTTACACAGAGGACTACACCTGAGCTTCTAAATAAAACCTGGGGGAAAATGCACTGAAGTAAAAGTAAGGAAACTTGTTAAAAAAATAAAAAATAAAAAATACAGCTAGAGGAGCCCAGTTAAAAAAACAAACAAAAAAAAACTACACTTAATCTACATTGAGAGACCACAGATGATTAAACACTCCAAACTTTTATTTTACAACGCAATACTAATATTCAGATACACAAGGTGTGAATTGCTGCTGGCATGTTCCATCAGTTAAGTTAAAGTCCCTTTGAAAATCAGTCAGCTCATACATTTCAACCGCTTTACAGTGAAAGTAAACAAAATAACAAGAACACTTCCTGACAAACCGATATCCTACTTCACCACATTGAAAAACGACTTATGAGTTAATACTTCATCAGTGAGTGTTTGGAGGTAGGAGAATAAAGCATTTACTGACAAAAATGCAGGACTTGAGTCACAGATTTCACTGGCCGAACTGCTGGTGCGATATTGGTCCTAGTTGTGACATTTGCAAGTATTAAAAAAAACATTAGATTATAATTAAGCATGGTTCGCTCTAAATTTCATGTTGCAATGGTCCAAGGTGCCTTGCTAGTGAGGTGAAGAAGATCCTTTTCAGGATTAAGGCAGTTGTGCAGCATTTCCACGGTGGTTTGCACCGGCTCACCCAACAATGTCTTCATCTTCCGTGCAACTGACTGGATTCAGATGAAACCTGGGCTTTCCGTGTCCGAGGTCCCTATACATGTGAATTAAAGTGTTGCAGTTTAAATTAATGTAAAGTCAAGAATAAGTCACTGTCAAAGAGGGTATTATACCTAGTCAAATTCAATTTTATTTCAGACTTCCCTTTGATTCACAAAACATAGAAAATGCATTCGTAACCACTTCAAACACAAACTTTCAATGGGAGCTTGTCAAACATTCACCACGTCAACCTCTGAGCTCACTTGCAAACTTCAGCACACTTTCAGTGTTTTGTCCCCCACACAGACTTCACCTGCACAAAGTCACATTTTCACACAGAGAGGGTGGTAACAAGGAGAAAAATAAAGCACACAACCAGACGCAGCATTCACATCAAATCAGACAGCAAGAGAAAGCTACAAAAGGATACAAATACTCATAGCACTTGACATTTCACTGTGATTTTAAAGAATTAAGGTTGATAGAAAAATGATGAGAGAAAGCAGAGACCTTAGGGATCTCGAGATGCAATAAATGTCCTTGTGATGGCCATTGGGAACACACTCGTACTTGCTTCTTCCTCTCACACTCGCACAAAGCCACAGGTTCTTCTCAACTCTCGCAGGCATTTGTGTCTTTAAAAAAAAAAAAAAAAAAAACTTCGCACAAACAGTCCTTCTCACACTTGCTTTCTTTCACTTTGCTCTCCCGTTCGCTCAATCTCACTCGGTCCAACATCAATCCCACTCATTGATCTCGGACAACGACAAGAGCAGACAAGATTTCTATAATCCCAAAAAAAGGGGGAGGAAAAAGACAACACCCACCGTCTAACACAGTATATGATGCAGAGTGAAGCTGTGTTCTTGGATGACAAAGCATTTACACATGGAAGGAGGGGTATTGATACTGAGATCTGTCGAACATTGCTGCCAATGAGGCGCTTCCTCCCGGGAAATTGGGAAAGAGTTGGTGAACTGCAGAAGAGACTTTCATGAAGGCTTTTCCAAAAAAAGTCAAACAAAAACAAACAAAAAAATACAATCAAATGCATACATACACATAATTATATAAAGCCCATTTTACAAGGGGCTGTGGGGGGCTCTCAAGATACTCGTGCATGTTATAAATAATTTATCTTGCATGCACAGTCATCTTAGTGTAACATATCCTCAAAAACGAAACAAGGTAGTGTGGCAGTTTCCACTAACAAACACAACTTCTCACCCATTCAATGCATGACTATACAATCAGTCACACACAAGTATAAATTTCTCTTTAACAAAATAAAAGGCAGTGTATTTTTATTTTTTTTTAAATAATACGAACAGAAGATATAAGCCGTCCCCCCCTGTAGGTATACTTACCAGATTAGCCTAATAGCAACAGAAAAGATCAACTCGAAGCTATCTACATTCCCCAACTAGAAGACTTAGACTCCATAGACGTGCCAAAACCGGAGCTGAAGCCACCGCTGGACGCAGTGTTAGTGCCTGCTGCAGCCCAGCCAAGGCTAGCTGAGCTGGGGCTGCTGTAACTGGTGCTGGCAGAGCTATAGGTCTGGTCTCGGGTTGTGGTAGCTGTACCTGCCGTTGTGGTCAGACCCTGCTGGTTAGCCAGCATGCCCATCATTCCCCAACTGCTCTGCAGCGCTGCCTGGGCAGCAGCCACCATTGCTGGGTTGAGGCCGAGAGCCCCAAAGTTAACCCCTCCGCTACCGCTGCCTAGCCCACCGCGATTACTGCCATAACCCTGACTAAACCCACCAGCCCCAAACCGCCCTCGATCCATCATTTGCCTACTATTATTGTGTTTGGGCTCAGCGTTGGAGATGTGTACGCTGACACCCTTGATGATCAAGTCCTCTCCACATAGTGCTTGGGCGACCTGAGAAAGAAGTGAGGAGGGAATTACGACCACAGTCTTGGCTGGTAACTTCTTTTCCTAGTATTTAAAAGATGACGATATATCCACTTTATATCTATTTTTTGCAGTGTGATCCCATCAGTTTCATTCATAAACCAAATTTCTATGCTTGTAATGTCTAACATTTGTAGTACTGTGTTTATTTATTTTTTTATTGCAAATAGTAACTGGGTCTTTCTTTATCGCTATGACAGACAGACAGACAGACAGACAGACAGACAGACAGACAGACAGACAGACAGACAGACAGACAGACAGACAGACAGACAGACAGACAGACAGACTATTCATCCCCTTGGGGAAATTCAAGATTATATGTTCTGGTATCTTATAATTGTGCTATATACTCAAATTTAAACTCCACAAATTAAGGGACACTCACCTGGTCATCAGCAAATGTCACAAACGCAAACGCCCGGAAAGGTTTGGGGATGAAGACATCAGTGACTTCACCGTACTGCATGAAGTACTGCCTCAGATCATCGGTTGACATGTCCTCTGTACAGCGGCCAACAAAGATTTTACGGCTCCGCATGGGCTCATCAGGACAGGCCTGAGAGGACAAAGAGACAGCCATAAGTTAAATCGTCCACATTAATATTTCTATTTTTATTTCAAGTCATGCTGCTGACTAATTCGGCTATAGTTTTCTAAAATCTGATCAATGTTTGTACTTTACATTAAAGTAATGTGTTAGTTGGATGTTAAAAATATTTTTTATCTTTATCTTGTGATTATCAGAGTTCAACAAGGGTAAAGATAAAAAAAAAAAAGAACTGCCAATGCTTCATAATACTTAATGGCTGCTGCAGTTTGTCCTGTAGATTTAACATGGTTGCAAATGTACAGTAATATATAAACTTTAAAAGAAACTGTCCACCAAAATCTTATCAACTGACCCTTGATCTAGAGGACATCCATGTAAAATTAAGGGTTAAAACGTCACCCAACATACCTTTGAGTTGGGAAGTTTGCAGTCACACCATCGTCCATCAATCATATGTCTCTGAGCGATGACTTTGGTTTGTGTCTCGTAGTCAGTGAACCGGACGAAGCCGAAACCTTTTGAGTTGCCAGTTTTTGCATCTCTCTTGACCTGGAGAACACACAGGATGGGTGAGAGAGCTTGTAAAATGTAAAATATATTCTTACTCCACTCAAAGCCTAACTAAAAAATTCTGACTTAAATATTCAGAGGCAGAAGAGACATCAATACCTGCACCATGATGACCTCCCCAAAGGTACTGAAATAATCTTTCAGGTCTTGTTCTGTTGTTTTCCATGGTAACCCGAGGACAATGAGATCTGATGTCTTCTGGAAGCCCCTTTTAATTTTCACAGCTGAGGCAGCGTCTATTTCCTCCATCTTCCTTTTATTATCTGTTGAGAATAAATGGATAGGGACTTACATCAGTAAAACAATCTAATTACATAAAAATAAAAAAATAAAAAGGTCGACATTAGTCCCTCTGGTTACTCAAGAGTGACAGTGACACACAGCAGACATACAATAAACAGACAAAGGAATGAGGACCCTCATATATTTGAGTTTATCAATACAAACTCATGAGCAATAATATACTGCCATAACAGCCTCCACTCAACTCTGTGTCTTCTCTCTCATAGTTTGTGTTTTATTCCTGTTTATTCTTTCTTTCTAAATCTGGTTCTGCTGGATGTTTCTTCTGTTTAAGGGATTTTTTGAGCTTTCTTAAAGGGAATCTTTGAATTTGTTGGGTTTCTCTCAATAATTTAATCTTGTAAAGCCGTCACCTTACTATGTGCAGAGCCTTGAAATGACTCATGGTGTGCACTGGCACTGTATAAATAAGACTGAATTGAATCAAATAGCTAAAAATGAAAGCAGTTTAATGCAAGAAGCCCTGTGTATTATGGTTTGTTTGGAGGCTGCAGTTTGTATTGCACTATACTGAATGGAATATACTGACAACAGCATACATATTAGTGAGGTTAGACTAAATATAAGTTCTACCAGCACAATTTGCACTTTATTTTTCTTACATGTCATATGTGTGAGCTTCTATATACCTTGAATTTCTACAAGGAGATATCTATCTATCTATCTATCTATCTATGGGATTCACTGTATCGCTGCTGTATTATATCTCTTTAGCTGCACCTAAAACACAAAAACAGGTAACTACATGTTTATGGACAGAGTTGTACACCTGCAAGTGACTTACACAAACACCTGTCTCACCTTTGGGGTAATTGACGACATAAACCAGGTTGCCCCAGTCGTTTTCGGGTGCATGCAGGACTCCCTCCACCAGCCGGACTCCCCTCATGCACTGGGACTCTGGGTTTCTGTACCGCAGCCCGCAAGCCCCTGGAAACTGGGCTGCTACCGACGATAGCAAAACGGTACCGTCGTCCTCCGAGGGGATCTCCATGGGCTCTTCGTTCTCATCCTCAGCCACCCGAATGTACAGCTCCGACATGGTGTCCAGGATGGCTGAGCGCTGGGCCAAGTGGAATCAGCTGATAGAGCTCAAGTTATTAGTAAACACCAGAATGGTACACGCGAGTTTGTAGCGTCGATCCTGGCTGAAGTTTACTTCTGTTAACCGGGTACAGCAAACGTAATTCTACCGCAGTCACACGCAGACAAACTGAGCGAAACACTCACTCCACAACTCTCTAACACTTAAAAGCTGACGGCCATGAAAGCTGCATGTTTTTCTTTAACGCTAACGGTAAACAAGTTAGCCAGCTAGCTAGTAAGCTAGCAAACTCAAGACGGCTCGGAAAATGAATGATCATCCAGTTTTCGCGCTGTGTTTACTGTCAAGAAACACACGAGTCGCCCTCTTGTTTACGAGAATGTGACTGAAAGTTGTACGTAAACAACAACACCGACAAGTTATCTTATTCTGTGAAATTTAAACACTCGCACCACAGTGAACATACCTCCGGCGGCACACGGCTAACCTCTGTAACCTCAAGCTAGCTAACAAAATGGCTGCTCATGGTGATGCTCACCTTGTAGGGATGACATCATCGAGTTGGGAGGGCGCACTGTTGTTTTTTGTAGGGATGCCAACAATTCAAATCTAAAACTTTTACTATATAGTCTGACCTTCACAGAATTAATTGTCGATAAACTTTTATAAACTTGTCTTAAACCTTACGTGGGTAGTTGTGGTATTCTAGTCGTGTTTCATTACTCACAATGCGCAGAGTTTATTGCTCGTAAACTACCCTTTGAAGTTTAACCATAACGATTCACCTTAAAGCCCAAAGGAAAGGTGCGCACTGAAGAATTGTTTTGGAGATTAGAGAGCATATTCAAAACCATGCCACCATGTAACATATGAAAAAGTGTGGTCTGGTTTTGACAAAATATTATATATAAAAATGTCCACAAGCCATTCCAAACGTATTCTGCACAGCCAAAAAATAGTCTAAATGCAGCAATCAATATATAAAAGAAATCCAGAATGTTTGTATTTGATAGAGTGGAGCAGCCATTTAAACCATTGGTTTGGATATGTTTGCTCAGTCTGAGCATCATATACTAGTGCATCTAAATTATTATATCTTTCAGATGATCTGTTTTTTGTCATTTAAATCAAAAACTTCCACATATTCCATATTCATACGACGTAAAGTGAAATATCTCAGGAGCGGCTTGATATTAGGAACGTGGCAGCTGTAATATTTTCTCATGTTTTTCAAAATTGTGCTGTGGGCCATAATAATTAAAATAAAAATAGAAAACATGCATGTAATATATGTTAAATTTGAACTTTCTTAAATAACTGATGGAAAATATTAAACTTTTCCCCACAATATTCTAATTGTTTGACATGCAGTAGTGGCTTTAATAAAGAGCTGGAAAAAGATAATGCAGAATATAGCCTATGTAATAAGATAAACTTTATTGATCCCTCACTGTGGAAACTCACACATTACAGTAGCTAGATACTACAGAATGGAAATAAAGAGAAAAAAAGATAATAGACTACACTACATTACATAGATTACACTATGTACACCTTACATATGTACTGATATGAATATGGTAAATAGAAATGTGCTTAAAAAGTCCTAAAGACTAACAGTGTCACATTATGATATTGCACCTAAAAGGTTAAAGAGGGTTACAGTATTGCATTACGTTATAGTCTTATTAAAAAGCCTGACTTTTGAAGGAATAAAGGACTTGCAGTAATGCTCCTTCTTGCACTGTGGGTGTAGCAGCTGCTTAAGGCCTCCACTGTCAGGTTGAGAGCTGTCGTCCATGTCAGCTTGGCAAACATCCTCCTCTAATCCACATCCTCAGTGGAGTCCAGGACAGAACTGATCCTCCTGATCAGGTTATTCAGTGTCATCCTGTCTCTCTCAGTGCTTCCACATTCCCAGAAGACCACCGCATGAAAGACTGCAGATGCACGGTGTCTATAAAGAGTCTTAACAGCGTCATGCACACTCCAGATGATCTCCGTCTCCTCAGCAGATGGAGAAGACTTTGACCCTTCTTGTATGGGATCTCAGCATTGTGTGACTAGTCCAGTTTTTATTGAGGTATCAGTGTAGACTGGGGTGATTTCCTACAGAATAATACTGTGACATACGATTGTTTTAAAGCTACTAAGCTAGCTACAATTTTCACACATTTGAGTCATTCTTTGTGACTTTTTTTCTCACTTACCTCTTAAGATGCAAAGTAAACGCACCTGTGTTTCATCCCTCACCTACAAATAGGACCCCCCTCTGAGGTTTTCTTCATTTCACCATGGATCAGATCAGATTCAGCATCCTGCTCAGAACTATGTAAGTACCACAGACAAGTCTTGACTTTAATTATTCACCGTTGTTCAAATATGAGCTCACTTCTGTGTTCCTTTCTCCAGTGTTTTGCAGTGTTTCATCATGAGGAATGTGTTTTCCATTCAGAAAAGAGAATGGATTGATACTCAAACAGCAAAACTAACAGGTAAACATTTATTCTGTGATGGCTTGCAGTTATTACTGGTGCTTTCACACTGATTGTAACAGAATATTTGCAATTTCAGAGGGAGACGTGACGTGTTTTTCTGAATACATGGAGATGTGGATCCATAGTGGAAGAATTGAAGGACTCGGAGTCTGGCTGTCTGGGGCTTTACATATCCAAGGTAAGGTCGGTCTTACACACACAAAAATATATTATTAAGATTAAGATTAAAGATTTAAATAACTTTATTGTCCACCTCAGTGGAAATTTGTCTTTGGTTCACCATCACATTCACAAAGTCACAGCCAAACAATAAAATGACAGTTCACAATAAATAACAATAAAACATATCCATATTCATGTGCCGCATGCTCCAATATTATTCACATTAATTTGAGATAAAATTATTTGCTTCTAAGTCACTTTGTTTTTCCACAAGTCAACCTCACATCTCTGGATCACCTAAACCTCCAGCTGTCTGTCTGTGGATTCTCACTGCACAAAGACCAAGACAAGAACTTTATTTTTACAGTCAGCTACACTGGATGTTTGGTCCAGCAGCAGGTATGTCAAAGAAATATCTGATCCATGTATACAAACTCTGACTTCTGGGCTTGATAGTGACAACTGTCTGGTTGAATGTTGACTCCTTAGCACGGCTTTAATGTCCTCACACTGAATCTGGTGAAAAGGATAAATCGATTCGGAGGCAGGCCTCACAGCTTGATAATGAAGTGTCCTGTGGTTTCGGTCCAAAGCAGAGAGCAAATCCAGTGTGACCCTGAGTATATTCAGGTAAATGTTATAACATGCAATTTCAACCAAATATGAATTTTTTTACAGCAGTGTTATTTTTGCTTTAATATTGATATATCTAATGCAATGTGTGTGTGTTTGTGTTTGTGTGTGTGTGTGTGTGTGTGTGTGTGTGTGTGTGTGTGTGTGTGTGTGTGTGTGTTCAGGTGATCAGACAAGTTCCTAATGGAAACTGGGATAATAAGGTAGTAAATTTTGTGTAAATGTCTAAAAAATTTTGCAGATGTGTATGGATGAAAGAAAACGCCTTTATATATAAGTATACACCAATTAGGCATAACATTATGACCATGTCTAATATTGTGTTGGTCCCCCTTATGTGGTCAAAAATGCTCTGAACCATTGGGCATGGACAAGAGGACCTCTCAGGGTGTCCTATGGGGTCTGGCACCAGGACGTTGGCAGTGGATCCTTTGGGTACTCTGGCTTGTGCAGTGGGGCCTCTGTCAATCCAACTTGTTCCACTGCATCCTGTTGATGCTTGATCAGAATGGGGTCTAGGCAGGTTGGAGGTCACATCAACATCTTGGGCCATTGTCATGTTCCTCAAGACGTTCCTGATTGTTGGATGTTTTTGCCATGTGGTGGGGTGCATTTCCCTGCAGGGGTAGGCCAGTAACATTTGGGATTTCCATTTGCATGAGGGAGTGTTCTTGTTCTGGGACAATGTTTATTTGGGTGTCAAAGTCTCATCAGCACGGATGTTAAAATCCAAGGTTTTCCAGCAGAACACCACATAGCACCAATATGATCAATGTTATTCACTTCACCTGTCAGTGGTCAGAATGTTGTGGCTGATCGGTGTATATGTAAATTTCACTATGTCATAATGTACATATCCATATGTAGATTCATCATTCCTGGTATATTGTCCCTGTGAGACCTTTTTTAAAATTATTATATCTTTATTTTTAGCCCTGTTGTACTTTTTGTAATTCTTGTGCTTCTTTCTGCCTTACCTCTATCCAGCTGCTGTAACATGTGAATTTCCCCAGTGAGGGATCAATTAAGTTTATCTTATCTTATCTTTTGTGTTTGCAATGTTTGTTTTTGAACTTCCAGCTGCCTTGGTCTCTGTCTCTGAGCAACCACCTCATTGTAGCGCTGGAAGATGCCAGCTTGATCCAGATGAACATCGACGTGACTGCAGCAGACATCACAGTTAAAGGCAGGAGGAGGGAGATCTTGAGTCCTGTCAAAGTGAGAAACTCCACACAGCACCCTGCCTCCTAGTGGCCACTGGCAATATTGCAGCTGAAGTTCACTAAATTACTGCATTTTGGATTTTCTTTGTGGTTAACACAGATAATGAAACATGAGGGGGAATTTTTGGCCTTGAAGCTGGTCAGGGGTCAGTTTGCCTACAGTATGGAAGCGACGTGTCCAAAAGGTGGGTAACAAGCAGAGAGCTAAATGTGCTTAACACAGAAAGTAGAAGAAGTACTGAGATAGTTTGGTTAAGTAAAGGCACTGCAACAACATATATTGAAAAAAATATAAACCCAGCATGTAATATCTTATTAAACTCTATTCATTCTTTTTAACATAGAGGAATAAGTATGTCTACTACGGAATGGACGTCATGAAACAACCAAGTACACACTATATTGGAAATGATAAAGGACAGATGGAGATAGCGGTCATAGATCAGAAATCACAAGTCAGTAACAAGACACACAGAATTTATGAGGTTGTTGATGGACTTGGCGAAATTGACGGACATTTTTGGGGGACTGGATCCCATTGTTGGACACATTCATCCAGAGCATTGCATCTATTTTTATCTATTCTTAAACAATAAATGGTAAAAAAAAAAAAATAGAAAAAAAAAGAAGAAGAAGAAGAAAAAAAAAGTGCACATTCAAGTCAAACTCAAAGTAAAAGTACTTGTTCTGTAGTACTGTTGTAGGACTCGTTGTTAGTGTCCTAGGACTAGTGTTAATGCTGCCTCGACTCTGTGGCTAAGTGAGTGGTGCTTCAATATGAGGTGGAGTAGCACCATTGTAGACAAAGCAAGAGCTAGTTTAAACTACTTTATATTAAATTACTTTACTTTTGTCCAGTCGTTCCCAGGTTGGGTCAGACCCCCTCCAAACAGTCACAAAATAAGTGGGGATTATGAGGTGATTAATGTGAGTTGGAAAAATAATTCAGATTTGTACTCTTTTTAAAACAGAATTTGTATTTATTTAGAGGAACAACTGTTTAAAGCTCCCATACTTTTCAGCAAATTAATCAAAGTCTCACAAGTCCCCAAAGCATGTCTTTTAGCTTTTTAGTTCAAAATACTTAACCTACATAACTCCTGGTTTTAGGTTGTTCTTAACAGGTTGTTTTACTCTGAAAACCAATAAGCTTAGGCTGTTCCCGCCCCCTTAAGAAAGAACAGGCTGTCTGCATCTGTGATTGGCAGCCAGACTTGTCAATCACAGTTTCAGCTGGACAACTATTGGTTAGTTAAGTGTCACATAGCACCTGGTTGGATTTATTACTGGCTTGTAAAGCTGGGAGGTTGTCTAGATATAGGTGGGACTTGTGAAAAGTAGGAAGTAAAGGCCCTCATGTCTTCACAGTTTTTTTTACACCCCTAAGTTTCTAGCAAACACACAACAAGATAGAAATGGATGGTAACCAAAGGGGACTTTTAAATGAAATCATCTAAGAACTTTTGAGGGGGCCCAGTAGTGATGGGCAAATGAAGCCCCATGAATCACTGAGGCTTTCCAGCCAATTGCTTCACCAAAAGGTTCACTACTCGAGGCCTCAATGACACCATGAATACTGCCATCTGCTGGACAAA
>OMNN01103289.1:0-47781 GCA_900302755.1 Chromis chromis
TGACTTTTAAAATCCCCCTCTCTCGAATCACTGGAACCAATAATATCCTCACTCGGTGTAATCTCTGTGAGTTATGAATTGGAGCGGTGAACTGGGAATTCAAGATGGATGTATTTATTTCATTAAGCCTTAATTTTTTTCTTAGAGGAGAGAGTAAGTGTTTCCTTTTGTACTGTTGGACATTCAAGATCATCTCTTGAACAACTAAGTATTGGAGGCTGTATATACTATTGTTTTCATAATCATCTAATCTACTGATTTATGACCCGATTTAACATTTATTCAATAAAATGTCACAAATTATAATTATGAGATTCAATCAATGAATTCTCAGTTCCTTAAATCCATATTTATTTGCCAAAACCTTTAAATTCTGGCTGCTGCCTCACTGAGACTAAGGCTGAAGCATCGATTGAAGCACAGACTGCTGCTTTTCAGACTTGGTTTTTATTGGTGACATTGGGCCAGACATAAAAACTTTCCTCTGGATCTGTTTTAATACTTAGACTCTAGGAAAGTTTTTTTCTCTCTTTAAATATGCACATCTGAAATATCTCCTTGAATTGAGACATTGTTGTATAGAGCTTTGTTGGATACGTTGAGGGACTGCAATATAAATCTTGTTTTTTCTGGATTAAACATCGCTATTGTGAGTTGTTTCAGGAGTTAAAAGTGCAGGGTTGTTATGTGTCATATTTATTTGTATTCCAACAGACAGGATTAGAATGAAACAGTTTTATATGCTATTTTTACAGACCTTTAATGTTTAAGAGTGTCATATTGATCCTCTCCTTCCTTTTGTTCTTCTCAGGAAACAAAGTGCAGAGGGCCCAGCTGATTCCTGCATCCCCAGACCAAATTAGAGAAAAGAGGTCACTGTGATGAACAGCATGCTTCCTCAACGGAGTGCTGTGGCCACTCTGGGCTACGGCTCAGGTAAGACAGCGTTTGTTTTTGTATTTTATTTGGATTAATTCTTCATGCTGGTCACTTTAATTGGCAGAATAATCTACAGTTTGACAGCAAATCCGTTTAATCAGATCTGTTTCCTGCCTGTACTGAAAGAACAGAGTCAGCTGAATGGCAATACACATGGCTTATATCATGCAAGTCTGGATTGATTAAGTGCATCATGATTTATTGAGTTATCTGGATAGCCTTATTTGACCTGGAACCAAGCAGCAACCTCTGAGGCTGAGAAATGAGGAAAAGAGGTGCAGTTCCTCAAATGGCCAGTTGAGGCTGACTCCAAAAGCGAGTGGACATAGACTCCTATGTTAAAATGCCTAACTTTACAGCAGAAATAAACATGTTTACTGCCTGGTACAAAAACAGTTTTGGTCTCTATAGCTAATTTCCTTGTTCATGACAACTGTACGGGCGGTACAGTTTTATATTACTCACCTGTTTAGGCTGAAAGTTATGCATAATTAAGGGGAATGGGCACTTTGAGTGACAGATGGGTGCCCCTTTTATATCTGTATTTACAGTCAATGCCCTAACCTGGAGCAGCTCTTCAGCTCATGAGTCCATGTTTAATACTTTAAGGGCTTCTGAGTTTAAGTCATCAAAGTTGAACCCAGTCAACTGCCTCTTGGTACAGACTGCTTTATCCATTTAATAATGATTATATATAGAGAGTTGTACACTAGCTTTTGTTGTTTTAAGAGGGCATCAAATTTAAACGAGGTAACAAGCTTCATGAGTCATCAGAATCACAAATTGTTTATAAAACCCACATTTTTGAAGGAGTTGTGGATATCCTTTAAAATCAAATGAACTGTAATTATTTGCATATTCAGCGTCCAGCCACCCGTGACTCAGGCCATCGTCACACTGCTGCTTCGATATTTGGGTTGCCTCAGGACTTTTCTTGCTGTAAAGACTGTGATGTACTCTGGCTTGTCTTGGTCGACCAGCATTCTTCCATTTTTAGAAGAAACTTAGCCCCTGATTGAGCCAGTGTTTGTATTGGGCACAGAACTGTATGAGCGTACATTCTTCCCTGGTTTTCCCCCTCTTATTCAGCACATCTGTGATAGCACTTCTTTTAGCTGAGCCGCTGCTTACTGTATTGAAGTGGTTAGAATATATCTGACTGTTCTATGTAATCCAAAAAGAGATGGGATTTTATGCTCTGTCAACTTTCTCCTCTCCACAGACTGTGTGAAGATCGAGCACAGCAGCAGTGGCTCAGTTGGTGGGACGTTGCTAAGAAGCTCTCGCTCTAAAGCAGAGCTGCAGGAGCTGATGGAGACTCTGCAGCGCAGGAAGAGTGCTCTTGAAGCCAGTCTGAGGGCAGCCGAGTGCAGCCGCAAGTACCTCAGTGTGCCCTCACCTGTAGGATCTCAGTCAACCAGGCCTTTGTCTGTCCTCAGCAATACAGAGCGTCCTCCATCTGCCTCCAGAAACTTCTCCTACATGACCAGCAGCAGCGTGCCTCCATCACCTCGTCAGGGTGAACGCCAGCTGAGCCCCAATGGCTTCCTCCGTCATTCCCACTCTCGCCACCAGTCACAAGACAGCCTCCTTCTCTCCAACGCCACAGATGGAAGCTCTCACCTCTCCTCCTATGGGGAGCCCCTACCTCGTTCTCCCAGGGTTAAAAGCGGAGCAGCCAGTATGCCGTCCAGCCCACGAATGGGCCGCAGGCTCTACTCTCAGGGCAAAGCAGGAGGAGAATCCCGCCAGAGGAAATACTCCACCGGCTCCCTCACCAGCCTGGGGTTGCACAGCCGTTCTCTGCCTCGGCTTCACAATGCAGCAGACCCTCCTGCTCTGTCTCTGCCGTCTCGCCACTCAGTGGGCTCCCACAGAGGAGGGGTCTCAGCAGGGCAGCGACGCAGCCTCTCTTCCCTGGAGCAGCCACCTGATGTGACGGTACCAGCCAGCATGCCCAGCACGCCCAGGAGAGCCAGTCTGGCGTCTCTGAGCTCTCTGGGTATAGACATTGACGGGACGGGCTTAGATCTGGGCTTTGGAGAGAGGAGGTTGTCCTTTGGGAAAAGCGGGTTAAGTCCAGGACAGAGGGTGGGCAGCATCAGCTCTTTGAATGGCAAAGAGGAGCTGAGAGACTACCACCAGCACCAGAGGGATGAGCGACTCAGGGAGCAGAAAGTGCAGCGATTGGTGAGTGTTTTTTACTTTTTTTATACCAATTTGCCCATTTTTATGTCACAATATAAATACAATATTGTTGAAATATCTTGTCTGCAGGAATGCCAGCGTCTGGAGACCATCCTAAACCTGTGCACTGAGTTGGGGCAGGTGGCGAGAGAGCCAGCGGGCTCAGCTGTTTCTGACCTGCAGAAGATCAATAAGGAGTTGGAGAAGCTGCAGGTGTCAGACGATGAGTCGGTGTTCTCCGACTCTCCCAGCAGTACGGCTCCAGAGAGCTGCTTCGGTGCCAAAGCCAGAGACTTCCAGCTCTCTGAGGAGCAACAGGCTGGCCAGCGTCAGCAAAGCAACTACAGAGATGCCAGGTCCCACTCGCCTGCTATCAGCCTGAACAGCAGTGCAGCTTCCCCCTCTACACACCACAGAGCCAAAGTAAGTCTCATCAGACTCATACTCTTAATACTCTTAGGCAAACACAAGATCAGAAGGGTGAAATCCAATTATAAGGACTGGAAAATATATCTCAACCAGTTACGTCAACCAAAAAGAAAAAAAGCTTAATAGAAAGACTTTGTTTTGAAAAGTTTGGATAAATTAATACGAACGATTAATGAGAACAAACCTAAAACTTATTCTGCAATTTACTTTATTATTTTAGTCAGTGTTGCCAACTCTCATGCTTTTGGACTGAGACACCTGCTGTCATGCTCTATCTCATGCTCTCACGCTGCCCAAACAAATCTCACGCTAAATAAGGGGAAACCTCCAAGCCCCTCCTCAGGGTTACACAGCCTTTCTTTGGACACAGTACAAAGTCTGAACATTTTCCACATTTCAGCCCCAACATTTGTCCATAAACATCACAGAAAAGACACAGCTTATGTGCGTTTAAATGACTGAGGCACACACACACACAGACTTTTTCAAAATCACAAAACACCTCTCATATATGTGGCCTCATTTACTTTGCTGGTAAATTTGACATCTATTAAAAACTGAACAACTTTGATGAAGTCTGTAAAAGATCAGATAAACATGACTCAGCTGGAATGAATGTAATCTAGGTTTTGACAAAACATTAGCAGGAGCTGAAGTTAAGTTAGTTGCTTCCAGCTGTTTGTAGGAGTCTTTCCAATGAGTTTATTAAGTACTTGCGACTCAACCACAGCTGTCGAGATATTTGCATTTCATTGTAAGTAAAAGTCTGATCTTTTTCCCAAAGAAATATTTTTCTGTCATGTGAAGTATCTTATTAAAAAGATTCTTTGGTGTCACAACAAGATTTACATGAGTGGCATTACTAAGCATATGGATACTTTATACTAGATTTTTTTTCATTAAGATACCTGCCAAGACATGGTAACATGTAGACTTGTAACAATCAAAACACATTTTATGGTACCATAAGTTGCTAAAGCTACATAAATTATCCATTACTCAGGAAATGTTCACATTTAGGAAATAATAAATAAAGTATAATAAGTGGATTGTGGAATTATATCTATTGGTAAATAGATAGAAAATTTGTATGAAATCCCTATTTACTTATTTACTTACTTATGTATGTGTTTATGCAGTGAGCCAACATGCACAGTACCAGGACCCTGAAACTGGTTATCTGTTTCTGTAGTCTATAGTGAAGACGAATGGGACGCAGCCCTTCAGTGGAATGCAGTTAATCTAACTGCTGATAGCTTGTTTATGCTGTTTGTTTACCTATTGTATTATCACAGTCATTTTATTCCTATTTCGAGTTAATTGGCATTTCTTGTTCCACCTTTCCACAGAACTTCATTGGAAACCTAGTGCTGATTGTAGAGATGCCAAGTGTCAGAAGGTGAATTATGAGGAAAAAATGTCCAAATTATGTCAAAGTGTCCAGAACTTTTTCCAGTTTATGTACTGGTGCAACCATTTCCTCCGCTCTCCTAAAGTTTAAGGAACTCTTGGCAGTATTTAAGGGGTTAATGTGGTCTGAAAAAACACAATTTTCATGATGAATTCTGTCTTATATTTGGTCCAGGCTGGATTCATGTAGGAGAAAAGTGGAAACACATGTAGCATGAAGCTCCTCGTATAGTGTTTGTTATCCATAGCATCGTTCCGCACATAAACCTTTACAAACGTTGAGGTAGACTCCTCATCAGTATTGCTTTTTTTGGTCAGAAATACTGTAAGCGCATGCAGTTAGCAGTTTGTACATTTCCTGTTTATGTGGGTTGTTCAGACGCATAAACAGGGTAATCGCAGTTGCACAAGACTCCTCTCATGGCTTTGATGTTTCTCCGATTTGGCCTCGTCTTTTCTCTCATCACCTTTTTTGGATGTGTTACGGTGCGAAGCCTCTCCGCACATCCGGAGAAATGAATGAACATTTACAAATACAAAATACACCGATCAACTACTGTAGCTCTCAGATGGGCCACCTCCTCCAGGCCATCTTTGTTCCACTCTAGAGCCGTCACAACCCAACGTTGTGTCTGGTTTTAATGAAGAAGTCCTAGTTTTGTTTCAGCACTCAGCCATTCAAACTCTTTAAGGAGGAGGGGGGACAGGAAATGACTTTATCCCACGGAGAATTAGCGTGCGCATGTGTGTGCGCGCATGCACAACAGTGTGCGGGTGTATGACTGGAAGAATGCTAGTGTATATGCATGGCAAAGACTCGCGTTTTTCCAGATGTTTTGAACTTTATACTGAGGCTAAACGGATGGAAGATACTGCAGAAATTAAAATGTAGTTAATCGTGCCATCTCTAGCATTTCTAAAATTAGATTTCCACGTTGAGACATCATTTCTGCAGTGTGTTAATTGTGACAGAGGTTTACAGACTCCAAATAACCTCTCTTCCATCTCTTGCATTCCTCTGAGCAGTGAGTGCAGGAACAAAGACTGCTCACAGTCCATCTGGGAGACTATAAATCCTAGAGCTGCCTCTGACCATAAAAAAAATCCAGTCTGGCTCCTTAAAGTGAGAATACCTGATATTACAGGATATCTTAAATGCACCCACACATGATTATGAATGAATGTTTCTAGGATGTTGTGCAGACGGTGCAGTATGTGTGAGTGCCTTGGCGTGACTGGCAACAGAGTGCACTGATAGAGATTTCCATTACAGCAAGTGGAAAAGAATCCTGCCCCCGTTGTCAGAGATCCAGCTTTGGATGAGTTAAAACAGCAGCTGCCAGTGTCATATTCAATAAAAAATGATTCTGTGGACTGGAAAAGTATTTTAACAAAATCATTTATTCAAGGAAAAATGGTTTTCTTATGTAATATAAGCTATCTGTAACTTTTGATTGTGGATTCAATCAGCAAAAGACTCTCCTGCCAATAAACTGAGGAATTTTTTGACTGTTTAGTTGTTTGTGTGTTTTCCTGAAGAGCCAAACATTTATGTGCATTCCTGATGTCATCGCAGGCCTTGGAGAGTGTGCAGCTGAAACAAGAAGTAACGCAAATAGAGGAAGAAAGAATCCAAGTTCTGAACAACATCGAGGAACTGGAGCAGAAGATCAAAGACCTGGACAACCAGATGGAGGAGTCTCTCCGAGAGGTAGACGGCAAAGAGCAGTTTTAGAAACACAACCTGAACAGTTTGACAGTTCTTATCTAGACTGATCACTTCTTGATAACGTTCAAAGAACATTGTGCAGCAGTTTATCACTGACGCTCATCACAGTAAACACTGATGAGCTGCCTAATGTACCGTGTTGTTGCAGAGTGAGGTAACCACCTGAAATCAGAAAAGCGGTAAATGCACTGAATAAAAATTAATCCACAGGCAGGTTTTTTTTAACCCTGTGCTGCTGTTTCCTGCAGATGGAGGTGGAGTGTGCTCTGCTGGAAGGAGAGCAGGAGTCGGAGATGGCTCAGCTGCAGAGAGAAAAGGAGCTTCTGGATGAACTCAAGGGGAAAATTCATAGTATTGAGAAGACGAGCAACACGGAGAAGCCACAGGTAAAAAATTCAAGTCATGACTTGTTTTCCAATATTAGGTTTTGGGCAGAGATAGCAGCAATCTGAGATGATCTCACCGTCGCTTTTGTAGTCTGTCCTTCATTAAGAATTCTGCAAACAGTGGTCAGAGGTGAGCAAAGGGGAATTCTGGCCTCAGGCCGTATTGTAAAGCCACATCTCAAACAAACTGAAAAGGATCAGTTTAGTTCAACCACAACTTCCTGAAAAAGTGTTCAGTTACACTTTAGTTCAGTTGTCTTTCAAAAACCAAACAAACCACTTTCAAGAGGAAATGCAAACCAGCACTGAAGCAAGAGGAGGTCATCATAAATGGGGTTTGCAAAGCAGCTTGAAAGGGCCTTCGGAAAGACCCTCGCCAACAAAAAGAGCTAAAGCATAAACTCATAAACCTGTTAGCAGATGTTTTCTTCTGATAAGTCACTGGGCAGTTTGCTCTGTTTTCTCCAGAGTTTACTCATGTTGGCAGTGAACCCCAGGACACACAGAAGAATGTACTTCTCATTTTTCACCTTCACCGTCTGTTATTCTTTCCAATTTCTTCCCAATTTGTTTCTTTCTGTGCTTTTGTTATCCCTCTTGACCTTCTTCTCTCTCTTGCTGGATCTGTTCCTTCACTCGCCGCCTCCCATCCACAGCTTCTGTTACAGCTCTGGTGTCTCTTAGAGCCACATCTGAGAAGGGGCCCGAATAATTACCATGTGTGAAAAAAATTGCTTGCAAATGTGACTCCAATTTGGTGGGAAACCAAATCTACTTGAAACCTGCCATCACTTGGAAGGACATGAGATTTAACACTTACTACATTGACCAAAATGCACCATTTTCTTGTTTGCTCTGAAACAGATGGTCTTAAATCTTAAATCTAACATGTTACTTGGCATTAAATACTGTGCTGAAAACACCAATGCATTTTACATTCATGGATTTCCATAAAGGCATGCACAATCTACTTAAAGTTCATTTCTTGTACCCAAAGCAGTTCAGTTTTCTAAACGATGTATTGTTATTTATTCATGCATTTTTACTATAAACTGTAATTGGTGTTTTTGTGTTCCTGTGTTGTTTCTCAGGAAGCCGGGGAGGAATCAAAAACTCCAGAGGATTTGGAGTTTCAGAAGCTGGAGAAAAAAATTGAGCAGGACGAGGAAAAAGAGAATCAGAGCCAAGAGCTGCTGCGAGAAATCGCAGAGTGTCAGCGTCTTACTGTTACCCGAAAGGTACAGCGAAGGAGGTTTTATAAGTGTGCATGTGGCATGAAGTGCATGTAAAACACCGCTGTTCGTGTATCGCATCATTCTAACATGTTATTTTATGCCAAAAGTACCTAAACTACAAATACTTTTTAACATCTTAACTGTAACAATATAAATTTTAACAAGCTGAATTTTGGCAAGACCTTGAATCTGTGCCTTTTTATAGTTTACCTTTAGTAATTATGTGAACAGAGTATGTTGAGACTATAAGGGACTAAGGACTAAGTGGACGACTATTGACCTCCACCAAGGTCAATAGTCCAATCTTCTGTGATACACAATTTCACAGTCCAACCCAGGTCCACACCAAAGTTCAGTGGATTTCTTCTGTTCCCATGCTCCACCGTTCCACCTAGTTCCACCTAGTTTCATGAAAACTGCCTGGTAGTATTTGCATAACCCTGCTGACAGTTAGACAAATAAACGTAACCTCCTTGGCAGTGGTCATAACAATTAAATCAAACAGGAACAGGAATAGTTGATAACATACATCATCGCTCCAATTTGTCTAAAGGCACCAAACAATACAAACAACTAGCAACACTTTGTAACCACCAAGTTTTTGTGGTGATCATTTAATGTTTTCCAGATTTTATTTTAATTACTACATTTTGGTTTGTTGTCATTAATCTTACTGCAGGTTGTGCATGAAAATAAAGCTGCAAAATTGTGAGATTTGCAGCACAAAGCATGAACTAATTGCAAGAAACAGCAATGCCAGCAATGGTAAGCATGCAACACTGATGACCTAACTAATGAATTGATTTTTCAATCAAGTTTGAAACCACTTGTGTGAAGGGAGATAGAAACAGGCTGAGGATTAGGGCTGAACGATTTCAGATAAAAATCGCAGTTTGAAACAGAGCACTACCTTGTCAATTGTTTTACAAATTCATACCGTCCTTCTGGTGTGACGGTCACATTTTTGATGGTATCTCATGTGGTAAAGCTCCATCACATGTCTTTCATACAGTGAATGTTGAAATAAAGCATGACTTTAATTTGTTCTATGACAAATCAAATTGCAACGTTGGTCAGAACAATTAGATATTTTCCCCAGATCGTTCGGCCCTAGTGAGGATAATAATGGAGTTGTAGGAAAACCTTGTTCACTCTGCTGCTGCTCAAATACACCACATCGCTGCAGTACCTGCTACTTTTACAGAATTATTTTGCCTCACACTTTGTGAAAGTCGACAGATATTGTGCGCTGATCCTGTGCTGTTTGCTTTTCACAGGAAAGAATCATGACCCTGAAGAAACAGTCATCACAGATCACTTTACAGGCTCAGCAAGAACGAGAGAACTTCCAGAGAGAGAAAAACAATTTGCTCCTCATGCTTCAGAAGGTAAGAACGTCCTCTGCACGCTGATCTTGTAAATATTCCGTTTTATTTACTTAAACAGTGTCTGGTATCTGCAGGAGCGAGAGAAGCTGGTGTCTTTGGAAGGAAAGTATGCAGAGTTGTCCGAGGGGCAGAGCTTCACTAACAACCCTGGAGCCGTCAAAGAGGTAGAGAGGACACAGTGGAATAATAATTTAGATTTCCACCAGCAGCAGCATCAGTTCCATTATCTCTAATGAGTGCTGTTATTTATATCCTTTGATTTCCGTGATTGATGCAGCACTTGCACTCTCTGAAGGAAAGGAGAAGAAGCGGCAAAGAAAACTCTTCCCACCCGAGTGACACCCTACCTCACAAGAGGAGCCAGCAGCTCCTCACGTCTTACGGCAGATCTCTGGGACGAACGCTTCCTCCCAAGGTCAATACTTTTCTTAAAAATGAATCTGAGCAAACATTAAAGTTAGATAAAACTGGTCAATCTGCTAAATAATAATGCTTTGATCTTAGTATATGTCTGCATTAAAGCACAATGCGACACCACTACTAGTTTCAAAGTCATGGTGCTCTCTCAGATTGTGGACTGCATGAGAGGCTTTCACTGCCCTCATTATTTGTATCCAGCGAACTTATTGTCCCTCGAGAATGATCCACCCAAACAGGAATTCTCTTGCAACACCCATCCAGCTCATGAAGCAAGTCAAATGACAGACGTTTGTGGTTGTGTGGAGGTTTTTCGGCTTCACCCTGAACAGCATGTGTCTCTCCCGTTTCCCCTCTCAGGCTCACCTGCCTTTGTCTCAGAGCTCCAGCTGTGGCAGCGTCGTCCCACAAGGCTTCAGCTTCACCACTCGGGAGGTGAACGGCCGCCGCCTGCCCAAGAGTGAGTCAGAGAGCCGCACTGTCGCGTCTCATCTGCATCAAATCTGTTCGCGGTAGTAGTGTTGTGACCAGCGCTGAGCCTCAGGCTGTGTGACTGTACGAGGGCAGGAAGTGCTGCGGTGATGTAAACATTTGTGGCACTACACAGAGGAAACTACATTTAATCCAGATCTGATGTCAAGGACTAAAAATATAGCAGCAGTGAAGTGCAAGATTGGAATGTGGGATTTTTTATTATTACTTGTTTGTACATCAAGCTCAAAACACATGCAAAATACACAATTATGGGGAACTTTTTTGCAGACGTTATGTTAAATACTTTAGCATTTGCATGGAACAGTTTGAATAGTACATATTTGTGTGTGTTTTGTATGTATTTATGGTTTTCCTTCCAAAAAAAACGCACTTCATCAAATATAGTGGCTAAAATTCTGTCATTTTGTAACCTACATTATTAAACCCAATCACCATATCCATCATTTTAACTTAAGTTATCTTTCTCTGTCTCAATGCATTAGTTGTTCCCTTTGCTGCAAACAGATTGTGTACTTTGACATTAGCTCATCCATGCTGAGGGTATTTCCAGTTTCTTATTGTAATCTTCTCCTCTCTCTCAGCAGGCAACAGCCACGCACACATGAATGAAGACAGGCAGAGACGAAGTGATTTTTGCAGCAGGATGGTCTCCGAGCCCAACGTGTTCCTGGACTCATTCTCCTTCCCGGACAACAGCCAGACGTCGGACACTGTCAGCGTGGACAGTTCTGACAGTCTGGAGACCAGCTTCTCTGCCTGCTCCCCGGACAACATCTCCAGGTTAGAGAGGAACCACGATGACCTGTAGATAAAAGGTTGCTTTAAAGGGTTTTGAAAGAACAATCACATGAAGAGATGTTGTGCTTTTAGAACATAGGTTTAACCCCAAACAGTTGCTAGGCATTTTTTGATCCTCTCAAACTTTTTACTCACTGCGGGCTCATTTTTAGTGCAATATAAAATGCTGCACCTCTATGGAAAGTTACCAACTATGGCTAGAAGAAGAGAGATTTTTATAAAGTGTCAAAATTCTATGAATTTGTCCTCTTCTGTGTGAGTCGACACACACAATATTTTGCCTTACAGGTGTTACCAATATTCGAAAAATGGTAACTGTACATGCTATAGGTATTTTACTACATTTTTATTTTGTTTTCATCACCTATCTACTGCATTAACACAGCCTGCAGTTAAACCCAGTTCTGCTGAAAAGTCATAGGATTTTTCCTCACATGTCTATTGGTTGCAGCTGTGTCACTAACAACTTCATGTTTTCATCAATGAGTGCAGAATTCTTTGCTTTTTATGGAAACTTGCTTTTGTGAAGAGTTAAATTTTGACATTTTTTTAATGAGAAACATGCATTCAAGTGATTTTAATAGAATAACACAATTTTAGGCTTATATTTTGTTTATCAAGAACCAGCACATCACATGTGTGTAGTTTTGTTTTAAGGACCAGCAGACAGTTGAAAAATTGGAGATTCTTTTTTTAAGTTTTGTACCTTTCGCAATTTTGTAATGATAACGTGCCTTTCAAACCCACCAGCAGGTTTTTTTTAAGATCAGAGGGTTAAAGTACAAGAGATGCATTAGATGAGAGAGATCTTCTGAAGAACAACCAATAGGAGTGTTTGATTTTTGAAAAGCTTACATTTTTATTATCAGTGAAGTCCCACCTCATGGTGATATTAATGTTACCTTTATTCCTGGAATTTTATGTTAGGCATTGTTTGCATTTTTATTTTTGTGTTTTTTTATCCCCTCGATTTGTTTGCTTCAGCTTAGCTTGTGATAAAAGTGGCTCCATAAATATCCTTCCTCATCAGTAAAACCTTGTACTTTTTGTGCTTGACTACTTTCATCAGTGCCAGTACGTCCAATATGGCGAAGATCGAGGAGATGGAGCGTTTACTCCGAGAGGCCCAGGTTGAGAAGCAGAGACTCCTCGAGCATCGGGTAACGTGCCAAACCAAACCAAAACTTTCTTTGAATTTCGATGTGTGTGTTTGACGATGGATGTAAATTATGTGGTGTAGGAGCGGGAGATGGAAGTGCGCCGGCAGGCCCTGGAGGAGGAGCGAAGAAGAAGGGAGGAATTGGAGAAACGACTACAGGAGGAGACGAGCAGGAGGCAGAAACTTGTAGAGAGAGAGGTGAAGCTCAGGGAGAAACAGAGATCACAGGTATTCGGGAGAACTCATGAGAAGATGTTGACATCTGAAGTTTTCTGCACCATTTTCAACCAATCAGACCCACTTATTTCATTGCTTTCTCCATAGTCCCGAATGCTGACTCGCTACCTCCCTGTAAGAAAAGATGACTTTGATCTTCACGGCCACATTGAGGCAGCTGGACACAACCCAGACGCCTGCTTCCATCTGGCCATCACTGACAAAACCTGTAGAGGATTCCTGGTCAAAATGGGAGGAAAGATCAAGACGTGGAAGAAACGCTGGTTCGTCTTCGACCAGAATCGCAGGACGCTCACATATTATGCAGGTGAGCACCTCTTTCTTTCTCTTTGGTCTCTTTAATGTGCGGCTCAAAGCGTGAGATAAAGTTCCTGCAGCAGTGACGTCACGTTGAAGCTCAGCCAGGATACTTTGGATGCTGAGAAGAAGCTTTGATCACGGTTCTGTTTATGTTCTCCACTGCAGACAAACATGAGACCAAGATGAAAGGAGTCATTTACTTCCAAGCCATAGAGGAGGTGTACTATGACCATTTGAAGAATGCACACAAAGTAAGTCTGTCTATGTGCATGTGTGTGTTTGTGTGTCTGTGATTTTGAACATGTGGCTTCATGTACACATCAACTCATTTTTGGTAAATACTGACATCTGTTTGTCCTCTGCTTTTCTCCCTCCTTCACATGCACCTCCCCATCTGTCTCCCCCCTCAATTACTCCCTATTATTTCAATTCCCCCCCCCAAAAAAAAAAATTACATTCACTTCCGCACACAAGAGCCCCAACCCCTCGCTGACCTTCAGTGTGAAGACCCACGATCGGGTGTACTACATGGTGGCTCCATCTCCTGAGGCCATGCGAATCTGGATGGATGTTATTGTAACGGGTGCTGAAGGACACATGCACTTCATGGTGTAGCAGATCTGAGACCAGAATGCTAAATTTCACAAACATGAAAAGACTTTTAGCACCCTGCTCTTAATAGCAAACACACAGACAGTGTGTAGCGCTGAGATGGATGTTCATCAGGTTAGCTCAAACTTAGCTTCTGTTTACACTTGTAGCCTGCTATACCTGAGCATGAGGACAAATCAAGCTCAGATGCACATTTTATAATGTAATCACGTGTAAAACAATCAAAAGAACCGATGTACAGGTTCATAATTAAGCTATTTACTTTTTTTTTTTTTTTTTTACTGTTTTTGTACCGTGAGTGGCTTAAGCATTATTAAATCTCACAACAGTTTAGATGTTACATTTTCATTTTCCAACTTTCTCCTTCCTTATACAAACTCTCTGCTTGACACAACTCTTCTTGTTATGTTTGGCTTTTGTCCTATCAAAACTTAATCAGGGAAGCTTCTAAATGGTCAGAAACTCACTCCTAAACTGCGGTACACGAATGTGCTCCTTCTCTATAGCTGTAGCCTTTTGTATGTTTTCGACATGTGCAAACCACCTCTGTTTCCTTCCCTTCTTCCATTTCCATTCTCTCCCAGTTGGACTCCACATTTTCAGTCAGACTGAAATGTATTTCCTTTGAATGTCAGGCTGCATCACAGCTTTCCTTTTTCAAGATAATCCTCTTTGCTAGAATGCACATTTTTTTATTCTAACTCAGATTTATTGCTTCGGCATTGCCACTAATGTTCAAATGAAATTAGTGTGTTGCATTTTTCACTCAGTCATTTTGATTGCTGCTGCCAGACTGTCAGTATTAGCTGATCTTGTCTGCTTATTTTCTAGCAGGGCTGAATGTCCACCATCAGTATTCCTTCAAAACCTGGTACATCTTTATTTGCATCACATTGATTTCAATTAAATACATTTTTCTTCACATGTGCAAATTTGATACACGGAGTAAAGATGATTATAGGCACTTTTTTTTTTTTTTTTAGCATTTTATAATTATTAATTATCTGTTATTGTTAGCAAATATTCTGCTCATACAAAATAACCCAGATCACAATGGTGCTGTGTTTCAGGCCTCCCACTTTGCAGATAGCTCCCTCTGTCTGTAGTGGAGGCCGGACATGATGCTGCCGTGTTGTGCGGTGGTGATGCTGTATGTTACTGCATCACCCGCATGTTCCTTCATACACTAAAGTGTGTCATTATGTTTTTCCACCAGCAGAGGTCCTCAGTGAAGTGTCATTGCACTGGGATGACGTAATGCTCTGGCTGGTCGACCCACAGTCACTTATATAAATGAGCAGTTTAAAAGAAATGAGCCTTACCCATATTTGCAATACTTAAATTAGTGCAATCGTACGCACATGTATATCAGACGTGAGACTTGCGTTTTGGAAGCCAAATGAAATGACCAATTTTATAATCTTGAAATCATTTTTTGTAATTTTGTTTTGAATGCGTATATTTGATCTGTATATTCTTTGACTCTTTGCAACAGTCTGACTGTATTTGACAAATGAAAGATCACTTCAACACCCAGTGACCAGCCATTGGTTGACAGACTGCAGGGCTCCGCTGTTTTGTCTGGTGCTTGGTTGAGTGTTGGTTAACTCCTGCAGAGTGCAGCTCCAGGCTGCAGAGCTGACGGTGTTACAGATGAGTTGTTGCTTCTGTGGTGAGAAGTTTTAGTCAGGTGAACATCTCATCCTCACGCTGTTGCACTGTATGACACATAAGCCTTGAAACAAAACGAATGACTGCATTTCTATATATTTTGAATACATTTAATGTTTTATATTTTGTATATAAACCATATTGTGATTTTTAGCTGACACTATGGTACAGGTTTTTATACTCAACATGTGTCATGAATAAATAATTCTGATAACAAATCATATTTTTGATATGTTCTGGTTGCTTATTTTGTCTGTTGAACATTTTGGCTGTAAAAACCAGATCAGGTCACACCAGAGGGGATAAGTGAACTCTCTTGTTTTGCTTTTATGTTGTAGCACTGAATGGAAGCTTTGTAAATCTCCTGCGTGGTGGAATTGTGTATTTTCCTGTGGATATTATGTAATATAGCAATATTTTTACACTTTTCCCTAATGAATCATCAAAGGAATTAATAATACTGTGCTTCACAAATGTGTGACCAGATATTTTCATCAAACTATCCTTTAAGGAGTTGAACTTTCATTTCTGTCACTATGGCCTTTATGACTAATACCGCCGTTACATTTTTTTAATGAGCATTTCTGAAAATTATTTGCTTTAAAAGCAATTTGATATTAGTTTATAATACAGGCCTCACAATTACAGTGAATTATTATTATGATACACTCAATAATTCCATTTCAATTTGTGCATTTGTGCGTTATTTCTAATAACTGCTCTTATGTGTGTGTGTGTGTGTGTGTGTGTGTGTGTGCTCATTAAGGCACTCGTGTTTTTAGACCCTCCTCCCGACACTCTCAGCCCTTCATTGGTTGACCTAGTGGGGTTGGCATGGAAACACAGACTGAAGCATGCTAAATTAGGTTCTAAAGAGGCACATCGTCTCTCCAGAGGCAGAAACAGACACAAACACATACAGACCATAGAAAGCCAGCGCGGCCTCTGTGCCTTATGGGTGCTGTAATTTGTGTAACATATTTGGGGCAAGAGGCTGGCCTTAAAGATAAGAGAGACTGTGTGCAGGGAGACACACAAACAGCCCATAAGCAAAGGTACTCTGAGGCAGCTTATGCAATATGGCTGCAGAGTTTCCTTCCAACATGTTCTGTGGTCATCCTGCACTCAAGGCTTTTATTTCTATCATTTATCAGCGTGAAAGACACATTGCGAGGAAATCATGTGAATGAATGCAGACAAAAGGCAGCATTCACTGAATATGTTCCTCTTTAAAACCATAGGATTCATATTCACACCAGTGTTTTCCAGTAATGAAGGGAAATTTGTAATTTATCCCTCTGTGGAATGATCTTAACCAGCCTGATTCCTGCTCTGACAGGCGTGATTATGAATCTATAAGCCAATTTTTAAATGCTTTAATCCCAGATGACAGGTGTTACCGAGAAGCAGCCATGTGTTGTGTCAGAGCCTGAGGGAGACACTGTTCTTTTCTCAGGGAGATGGTGTTGCTCTCTTTAGTCTGTATCAGCACCTGATGTGGTGAAATCCTCGTGTTTTTCTCAGTGCAGTTGATGGTCCGCTCTTCTCAGCTTGCAGCCTCTGGCCTCATAAAGCAAACAGAGGTCTTTTTGTGTCACCTCTTCAGCCCCTTTTTAGTGAAACAAAAAAGAAACATTCACCCTTTGTCCTTTAGTCCTTATTCCTAACACCAGACTCCTCTTAACTTTACCCCATGACTTAGATCAGCTTCCCATCTTTAACCTGAGGTTTTGCTCTCATCACTGGTACCTATTTATTGTAGATAGTCTTTTTAGTTCACTCAAGCCTTTGCTGTTAAAATAATTATCCGCCTGATCTCCTCCGCAGTGATATTAAACTCATGTTCAAAGCAAATGATCCACTCAGTTGGAAGGGGAAATTATACAGCAGACACCATTAGATGCATTTTAAACTAAGAATAGCAATGACACACATTCCCGAACCCTTTTCCCGATAATAAGGTATGCATGTTAAGCGTTTTCCCTTGCAGCTGATTGGCCGGGCTCTACTGACATTCATGTGCTTACTATTCAGGTCAGTGAGCTTGGAGTGATGTTGGAATGATGCTTCTAAAAGGACAATCTGAGCCCCGGCTGTCGTAAGATGGTGAGCCAACATGGGGATTAGTCAGTGAAAACATAAAAATGTTTGGTCATTCTCTTTACTCTCATGCTTAACGGTTCCCTAAATGACAGAGTTATGTCATTTCCTTCCGCATAATGTATTCCTCTCAAGAATCAGTAAATTATTCATACATGCTCATATTTCCTTATCTGTTTGAAAACTAAAGCAGTAGTTATACCAGGATACAATTCACAACTTAAACAGATCACATCTTGCTAAGTACTCATATTGTTTTATTGATTAAATAGTAAACAGAACAACATAGATGAGTCTCTACACAGAGACACTGCTCTCATCTGAGTATAGCTGGGGTAAGGATAAAGATGTGCCAGTGTACGAGCTGGAGATCTCATCTCACCGTCCTCTCTGTCTCGCTCAGATGTCCACGATGCCATTTAGAATGGCTGCTGTCCACAGAGTTATTCCCATTCAGCCCCCTCAAAACCACAGTCCCTCCTTTAGTTCACAGTGAGATCTGACAATGTTACATATGAGCAGATGGACAGGCGCTGTACAGTTCAACATCATGTGCAAAAATTAATGGCACGATTTCTGCTACATACATCCATAGATAGGTGTGGAATGTAAATTTGGTTGTTGCATTAATTTATAGAGCTCCTGCGGTTCATCTCCTGACATAAATAAAAGGTAAAGGGACTGGTTATTATCAAAGAGACTTGCTGGAAAGAAAGACAAAAAAGACTTGACAGTTCCTACAAAAAGTGGGAGTAACAAAAGTTAAAAGTACTGTAGAAAAGACTGAAGAAATTTTGAGAGTCTGTAGGAAAAGCACCCTTAAAAAAGGCACTCGCCCATGTTGTGTGAATGTGACCGTGTTCCCAGGCGACCTTTAATCTTGCTTATCCTTAGTTACTGATGCTGTGTGTTCAGGTGTGACCCCGAACCTTTCCTGAGTGCATGTCCAGTTGGCTCAGCACCAAAGAGCCAGGCTTGTTGCTTCGGCTCCCTGGGGAGATGTTTTGTGCTTGAGTGCTGTCGCCCTCCTTGACTCTGATACTGTTGCTTGTGGTGTAGTGAAGCCGAGAGATGACAGAGAGAGACGAGCCAGAATTACAGTATAGAAATGTGAATTTAAAAAGAGTGGTACTGGAAAAAAACTTGCAGTCAGAGCCGTAGGATGTGTCATTAACTGATTCAGTCCGTTGTTTTATTTTCTCATCTGGGTGCTGCCGCCTGTACCTGCAGGTTTATTACCAACTCTGCGGACAGGAACCTTGGACACGGGTATCTTGGTGCGAGGGGCTTCCCTCTGAGGGATCTGGGAGGCAGTGTGAGACTGAGCGCCGTGCTTCACGGGGATCTTTGAGTCACGCGCTGAACTGGTGAGGACTTTCGGTGGTTGAAGCTGCTGACTCTCCTCCTGGGTGTGTTTTGAGGTGGGCACATTAGCCTCAACAGCACTAATTTTATCCCTGCTCCCTGCATCATGTGAGTTGAAATGGGGCCTCTCTTCTTCCAGCACAGGAGTAGGTGGGTCCCTATGTGGTTCATCATCAGCATGTTGGTTGTCTCGGACATGTAACTTGGTCGCTCTGCCTCCTCCAACCACAGGTATTTTGCTAAGCCCCGATGCCTTTACTTGTGGCGTCCTCTTTTCTCTGGGGGGCTCGTTATGCAGTTCTTCTGTTTTTGATGGCACGGCCTGAACTCTCTGTGCACCCATGCTATTTGAACTAACCAGCTGCCCATCCACTGATGCCAGTCCACTTCCCCTCAGCTTAGCAGAGGCTGGAGCTTCACTTGGACAAGGTGCAGGGGTAGAAGGAGGAGAACTGAAAGAGCAAGGGGCGGTGGTAGGTGCGGGGTGGGCTTTTGGCTGAGAAACCGGAATCTGAGCAGGAGCAGGAAATTCTTTTGATACAGATGTTGGGATACAAACAGGGGCAGGAGGGCCTATAGTTACAGAAACTGGGATCTGAGCAGGAGCAGGAGGGGTTTTAGATACAGAAACTGGGATCTGAGCAGGAGCAGGAGGGGTTTTAGATACAGAAACTGGGATCTGAGCAGGGGCAGGAGGGGCTTTAGAAACTGGAATCTGAGCAGGAGCAGGAGGGACTTTAGGTACAGAAACTGGAATCTGAGCAGGAGCTGGAGGGGCTTTAGATTGAGGAATTTGTGTTTGAGCAGGAGCAGGTGGATCTTTAGATACAGAAACTGGGACTTGAGCTGGGGCGGGAGGGGCCTTAGTTTGAGAAACTTGCATTTGAGCAGGATGAGGCAGATCTTTAGATACAGAAATTGGGATTTGAGCAGGAGCTGGAGGGGCCTTAGGTTGAGAGACTGTGATCTGACCCAAAACAGAAGGCATTGGGGATGCTGTAGTAGCAACAGCATGAGTGGTGGGAGCTGGAGTTGGTGTGGGAGTTGGGGGCATCTTATCTAAAGAGACTGGTGCAGGAGTGGGTTTAGTCGTGGGAAGAAACTTATCTAAAGAAGTTGAGGATGGAGCTGGGACAGACGCAGGGGTGGGCTGGGTTTTAGAGGCAGTTAAGGTAGAGGAAGAACATATATCTGGAGCTGTTACAGGCAGGGGAGGGGTTTTAGTTAAGTTCATTGGGGTAGGGGTGGCTGCAGGCTTAGAAAGGGCCACAGATACTAAGTCTGCAGTTGCAGTTGATGTGGGAGCAGTTGTCGTCTTAGAGGGAATAAATGGTGCAGGAGAAGAAGGTTTGGTTGTAACTACACAGGGTGGTAATACTGTTACTGGGGCTTTAAATTCTCCTGCAGTTGAACTTAAGGGTTTGTAGGAAGAAGATGTTTGCAGGTTCAAACTGTTAGCTGACTCCAATTTAGCAAGTGGAGGTTGGGTTATGGCAACAGGGATGGGAGGGCTATGGGTTACTGGTGGAAGTTTAGCTGACACAGGAGGTAAAGTAGCTACAGGACTAGGTTTACTTACATAGGAAGTCATTTGAGGAGGTGCTGCAATCTCTGAAGCCAGTTTGCTAGCTGTAGAGGTAAGAGTTGGACTAGCTGAAGGAGCCTTTACTACAGTGGCTGGGGTGTTCGGAGGAGCTGTAGTAGCTGTAGAGGTGGAGCTCGTTGTTGATTTAATTGTCGTTGAAGGGGAAGACATTGTTGGAGCCGAAAGGCTTGCTAATGTTACAGGAGTAGTTGAGGGTTTTGTTACAGCGGGCACTGGAGTTGATTTAATTTTAATGCTGGTAGAAGGCTCAGAGGCTGGACTAGATTCTGAACTCAGTTTGACTGAATTTGTAGTCAAAGTGGAAGATTTGGTGAAAGTTGTGATGATGGTGCTTGGCTTGGATATGGGAGACGAGGTTGAAGTTGTCTTTGCCAGAGGAGTAAAAGATTGGGTCGAAGCTGTTGTGGGGACGGTTATAGGAGAGGGCTTTGCTGTGGCAGCAGTGCTGACAGCTGTAGAAGTCAGTGGAGAGGAGATGGTGGGTGTGGAGAAGAGAGATGTGGATGATGACGTGACTTCAGTTAACACAGGACTGATAGCGATGCTGGCTTTCCCCCACTCTGCCTCCACATCGGCCATAATGTCTCCACCCCCTGTGATTGAGTCAAAGGTCAGGAGAGAGGAGATGTCTGCCAGCAAGCAGCTCAGGCTCGTATCACCGGGGACCATTGGTGGTTCAGAGGTGGGCAAAGGCGGCACATGCTCATTAGTTTTACTCACTGTCAGTTGGGGAGACTTTGACGGGGATGTCGTTGCACTGTCTGGAGTTGCTAAAGTCTTGGTGGGCTCATAGCTCTCAGTCTCGGGGCTGTCCAGAGAGCGAGGCTGGGATTTAGGTGTGAGGGTGAGGTCCTCTTTGATGATTTCCACACTGTTGGCTCGGGATGACATGAGCAGGGGGCTTGGAGGGGCTTCCTCCCTGTCCTCCTTATCCTTTGATCTGAACTTAACATTGCTGAAGAGACCCTTCAGCCCCCGACGCTGTCTCACCGCCGGCTGGGACACAGTTTGGACTCTGCGGTCCCCCACTCCTCTTCGGCCACCCCTCAGTAGTGACAGGAAGCTGAGGGACTTGGCCGAGCAGGCTGAAGAAATGGAGGTGCGAGCATAAGCGGCAGCCAGAACGCCATCTTCGCCAAGTGCATCCTCGTCTGCCTGCTCCCTCTCTCCTTCACTCAGCTCCTGTCCCTTTTCCTTGTCCGCCTCCTGCTCTGAATCTGGTGCAGGGGTCTCAGATAATCCATCAAGCGTATTGCTCCTGATAACAGGTGACTTGTTGTTTCCATCCCCTTTGCTTCGAATAGAAAAGATGTTACCTGGCTTGCGTTTGCCAAACAGCTTGAATCCTTTTCTGATTTTTCCACTTGGCTGAGATTCACAAGGCGGGGGGTCTGTGTTCTCCGTTTGTACATCCATCTTCTCTCTGTTTCCCCCTTTTCTTTGTATCCTTTAACCTCGCTACAGTTCTTATTCCTCAGCCAGTGGATGGAGCATTTATATCCAGACCTTTATCTCCGTTTGCAGCCTCAGTCTACCTCAGCTGCTCTCAGCGTGTTTCTTTATCACTCGTCTGTATCCCTCCCTCCGTCTATCTTTCCCATCCAGCCCTTTCTCCTCTATTTCTCCCTTCAGAGCCCCTCCCCTTTGCCTCGTTTTTTTTTTTTTTTTTTTGTCTGGCTGCTCTCCCCGGTTGCCGTAGCAACAGAGGAGCTAAGCAGCTTTCGTCAGCAATGCAGAGCCAGGGGCTGTCATCAACCCACCCTGAACGCAGCTTTCTCTTCCTCCCTGTCTGATGACTCTGTTTACATAAACAGCAAAGACAAATACTCCATTAATAGGGGCGAATATTGAATTCTGAATGATCTGGCTTTACATAAACATCTCATCCAGATTAATGCAATTTACCTCCATAGAGAATAGAATAGAATAAACTTTATTAATCCCTGAAGGGAACTTCAGGATAAATATGCATTGTGATACTCAGTTAATGTAACGGATTTGCTCGTATTCTAAATAAACTAGTCTTAGTGGAATCTATTATATTCAAGCATCATACAGTAACTCACATAACTCTGTCAACAGTTTCATTAAAGTCCTATTTATCTGTAGTTATTATGGTAAAGTGCAACAATTTATTTTATTAAAGTTTGGGAGATAATTAGCATATTGACCTACATGCCTGTATCCAGTATTTTCTTTCTCCACCTATCTCCTGTGCTGCAAACTTTAAAACGTAATGTCAGAAAACATAAAAAGCTAATACAAAAACTTCATGTGAACTTTAAGTGTTGTTGTTTCTATTCTAAGATCAAGTTTAAAGTGATCCTGTGACCTTTTGAGCATCTCAGCTGAGTCAACAACAGTCCTGAGGAAAACCAAACCTTTGATAATGATTACATAACGGTCAATGAATGAATGGATTTTATTTAAGTGGTGGAAACAGGAAAAGGAAATGCTGTGAACTGTTTGGAGCAATGCCAATATAGCACTTATTTCCTTTATATAACAGCTGTGTGATCCCCCTGAATTAAATAAGTTACGTGTTTTCTATCATGTGTAAATAATGTGAAATAAAGAGGTGCGATTGTTGTTTTTTTAATGACCAGGTTAGTGGATTATGCTTTGTGGTGGAACATGTGTGGCCTCTTGTGGTTGCTTCAGAAACAGCATGTGGCACTGCTTTTTCAAAATGCGCACCAAGTCTGAAAATAAAGCTGCTGTCTCATCCACATCCATTCCCTGGCCCAAATAAGTCTGTGTAAGTGGGTCAGCCATCTTTGAATAAATCTGGCTATTTTTCCCAGCTGTGTTGAGACACAGAAGAGGGTTTGAGGACGGACTCTTCTGAAAGTGTCTGAATAAAATGTTTCTCAAAGTATTTTTAAAGGGAGGATTGCAGTAGGAAGGGAAAAACATAGGATTTGCAGTAAAAAGAATTAATTGAAACTGCATCAGAAATGTACAGGATTACAAATACCTCCCTAAAATACAGAGAATAGGTGCTTTTAATTAAACTTATTGTGTGTTTTTAATCCTATCCCAGTACAGATAAATACATGCAACATAGATACTGTAATGAAAACATGCAATAACAACAAGCAGAATACTGAGTTGGTATTTAGTTTCCCCTTTACTACAAAAAATACATCAGAAGTCACTGTAGATCATTTCAACATTGACATTTATTGGTGTATCTCATGCACATACACAGGCACATTAACAAAAATAAATAGGTGTTTTTTAATTAACCCTCTCTAGGGAAATGCAATGCTGCCACCCTCTCACTCTCTGTATGATTTTGTCCTAGTATGACAAAGTATATATACAGTATGATGATACACTTCTCTGTATATTATGTATTTTGTAGATTTCAGCCTGAAATAATAAAACCAATACATATAGTTGCCGTCTTGCAGAGACTTACATGAGAAACAGACTGGATCGTGTTAATCAGTGAGCTTTGGAGGAGCAGGTTGGCTGAGACACAGTGTATCCAGTGTTAAGCAATCTGGCACTGGCTCTATATTTACTGCACATCTAAGGATAAAAAAGAACAAAAATAATCTCTCTTTGAGATATGATGCCATTTCTGTCTCCACCAGAGAATGAATTTTTAAGTGGAATATGAAAACATCAGAATTAATGTCCCTGTGGACTATTTCTTGGGCTGAAAGTAGTCATTTTGGTGAACCAAATTTTGTTATCTAGGGGATAGAGTTGTTAACAGATATCAGTATGTTATGTGTGAAAAATACAAAGAAATAAGGCTGAAAGTCACATAGTCCTTGGATCCTTATGCTGTAATGACATGCTGTGGTAAAATATTTTATCAAACGGAAGTTTGACTTTTCGTTGATCTCCTAACTTACATAATCCTACATAGAGTGTTTTTTTTACTGTTGTACCACGTCCTTTTTTTAGACATCATGCTCCACAAGATCAGTCTTCCAGCCAACTTTGTCATTTTGGTTGTTGTCATGTGCCTCAGAGGGAAGTGTCGCATATGCACGACGGTACAAAGACCGATTGACCAGAGTGATGATGAACATCTCCATGATCATCATCTGCTGACTGAGCACTGCAGGAAAGACACACAGAGAAAAATAAAAATGGATTATATCACTTGACACACCAAGCAGCAGTTCACGAAAGACATTTAGAGATGTTTCTTACTGGATCCACGAGCCTGAGACGACAAGGGAGGGGCACAGGCGATGGTTCCATCCAAGGCCAGGATGTTAATGATTGATGTCTGCAGCTGACTCAATACAAGTATAAGCTAAAGAGAAAATCAATCATTGATCAGTTACTCACTGGATATACTGTATAGTGGTATAAGGCTTTATAGTATGCAGTTATGCCCCTATATAAGAGTTACGCCCCTTGTTTCTGGGTGAGGCCAAGAACTTTTTAAAGTACCCTTGTAAATTCAGTTAAAGACTTACTGTATAGAATCTCTAATTATTAATATTCAGGAGGTGTAGGGGTTTGGGACCATATTTCATCCTGTTATATCTGTGTGACATTTTATCTTTGGCTTCACTGAATATGAATGTAGACCTAACTGTGTGGTAAAACCAACATTTTGATACAGAAGAGTGGAAGAATCTTGTAATTTATTATTAATATTCAAGCAACTTATCAATTTAAAATGCTACATAAAGCAGCTCATGTTTTTGTTTGTTTTATGTTTTTTTTTTTACTTGATAGTATCATGAAGCACTGTCATATATGGTGTTGGAGGTGTTGACTCACTTGGTACATGGCATATTTGGGTATAATGTTAATGCTGCGTAGAAAGCTGTTAGTGTTCATGAAGATGATGGCAACAGGCCAAAGAGAGGTGATGGTGAGGATACCGATGAATGGGTTAATCCAAATGGCTGTACCAGTGATCTCTAGCTGCAAAAGACAAAGAAATATTCACATTGAATGTTATGGTTATTTACTATTAGTACAATTAAATATGTAGAAGCATTTACAACACTTACATCAGAAAGATCAAAGTTTCCATTCGTCCACAGTATTACAGAGACGACAGAAAGCACCGTTTTTAGGATTGCATACTGCAGAGCACCTATCTTCAGCAGGAAGAGCATTCCCCTGAATAATAGCAAACCACAGACAGATCAGCATTATAAATGTGTACAGTCAAAACACAATGTGCAGTCAATACAGAAAGATGTAGAAAGATTATACCATTTTAAATAATACTGGGATTAGTAAAGAACGAAGGTTTGAGTTATCAGAGCCAGAACAGTAATACCCAGACTGTAATAAAAAGTATAAATACCGTGACATGGGTACCCGGGGTAAACAGGGGCAGCAGCAGCAGCAGGGTCCCGTGCTGACTTTAAAAGGTGTACCAGAAAACCGCTCGAGAAAAACATTACTGCCCCCCAACTCCTCGATCAGCAGAACCAAGACCTTGTACACCACGACTGCAAAATAACTACAGACAGAAAGACCTTTAGGCCCTATTACAGAAAGCAAATACATAGGAAATAGTAAAAAAATAAAATAAAATTACCACTGTGGGTGTAAAAATTCTATAAAAAATTCCATTTTTATTTACAGTGTACAATCATATTTGATCCTCTGAACATTTAAAAACGGTGATACAGTCAAACAACTGGCACATAAAGTTAACATTTTGCTGTCAGTCTCATAAAAAGTCAATGGATTCCTCACACCGATGAGTCTGGCCATGGGTTTAGAAAGATCTCCAGATTATTTGAGATAAACAACTGGTTGGCCCAGCATACTGTTACATTCAAAGATCAATCTCCAAGATCCCACAATTTCATTACAGGGTCTGCAGGTAACTCTTGCAACTGTCTGTATCAAAGTGCACGCATGTACAATAAGAACGAGATTGCATAAATTTGACTGCATTGGACGAGTGCCAGGGAAAAAGTTTTGCTGTCCAAAAACTGAACAGTTGTATTAAAGATAAAGAGTTGTTTGGCCACAGTAATAGTACAGTGCTGTGAAGAAAGTATTTTCCTGATGTCTTCTATTTTTGCGTATTTCTCACACTAAATGTTCCAGATCATCAAACTAATATTTATATGTATTTAATATTAGTCAGAGATAACCCACAAAACACCAAACGCAGTTTTTAAATGGCGATTTATTAAAGATTTATTGAAAACCTATATCACCCCTGTGAAAAAGTAATTGTCCCCCTAAACCTAATAACTGATTGGGCTACCATTGGCAGCAGCAACTGCAGTTAAATGTTTGTGATAGCTTGTGATCTGTCTTTTACATCGCCATGAAGGAATTCTGACCCACTCTTCTCTGCAGAATTGTTTTAATTTAGCCACATTAGATGGTTTTCGGTTTTCGGTTTTGCCACAGCATCTCAATTAGATTCAAGCCTGGGCTTTGACTAGGCCACTCCAAAACCTTAATTTAGTTCTTATTGAGCCACTAGGGTTAGGGCTAGGGTTAGGGTTAGGGTTAGAGGTGGACTTGCTTGTGTGCTTTGGGTCATTGTCACACTGCATAAACCATTAGTGCTTGAGCTTTAGGTCACAAACTGATGGGTGGATATTCTCCAGGAGGATTTTCTGATAGAGAGCAGAATTCATCAAATATGCAAAATGACAACAAGAAATGACTCTTGCTACAGTCACCCCTTTGCGTCATAGTATAACACAGTGTGCTACATTATCTGATTCTAGTTTTAGTCTTTACCAACAACAATTCAAGCTAAAACTAAACATTCCTGGGTTTTGACAGGTTCCAAGCTTATTTACTTATTTACAGGGACCAGCCTGGCTGTGTCAGAGGCTATTGATAAAAAGATAAATAATGTAGAAGCAGATATGTCAAGCAAGATAACAGTAGTGGTGAGTTCTCTGCAAAGTCGGTCACACAGTAGCTTTAAGATAACAAACTTGAAGTCGTTGTTGGGTAAAAGACGAAAAGGAAGCAAATGCAGATAAGAGAGAACTTCCGTAAATAACAAATTATTTTCTTGGAAATTCCAAATCTTTAAAATGACAACCTGTCTCATTATCATTGATTCTGCAATATGGACAAAAACCTTTTCAGATATCAATGAAAGAAACGATCTACTGCATGAGAAAATAATTTTCTTGTGCACTGATTTATAGTTGAGAGACAACTCACCAGTTAGACGTCATGTCTGTGATCATGACTGCTCTGGGGATCCACATCCCAAAGCAGGCCATGGTAGCGATGACCTGAAACAGACAAATACGAAACATACAACTACAACATCAGCAGTGCTTTAACGATAATGTTAATATAGCATGATTTTTATGTTGCCTTTTCTCTTTTTCAATAAGATCTCAGGTTGTATTTTAAAGAACCTTGTATCAAGCTCTTGAGACTTGATGATAACTATATTTCTGTTTAGTTTGAGAATCAGCAGCATATTGTAAAGTCTGATCAGGTCTGAACACTTACTGGTGCTGCTCCGTTTATCCAGATGATGGTTGTCTTCTTGGGGTACGACACTTTTTTATAAATATAGACACACTGTTCCAGGTACAGCAGCAGGGAGACACTGGACATGAAGGTGAGCATGGCGTACAGGCAAAATCCAAATGTATCTAGCTCTGATTTAAAACAATAAGAGAGGAGACAGAGAGAAGGGATTACAGACAGAAAACTACACAGAGGCAGCACGAATGGAGTTTTCTTCAGGTTAAAAATATGCTTCAAATGTATTTTAAAAAGCCTCTGATCAGAGAATAATGTGAACATTGTAGAAATAGTTTTTTTTTTGTCACTCTGGCTCCTCCACTAGCAGATACCACCATGTTCAGTACAATTAAATTATACTTTATGGGACATTGTTCAAATAATCAAAAAAAGAAACCAAGACTTTTACACTCACTCAGGACATTGCTGAGTGTAACTGTAAATGCCATTTGCTGTAACTGGTTGATAAGGAAACATTATCAGTGAGTAGGTAGTAGTAATGAGGGCCACTTACGCTTTATCATGTCGACTGCCAGTGGAGGTTCTTGTAAACAAGCTGGATCGACGGTGCCGTTCAGGGATTCCTCCATGGCAGGCAGATATTCCTCTTGAAAAATTCCCCAAAAAGACTAAAATTTATAAAGAAATAGCCAGTAGGTTGTAATTGTAAAAGTCTACTAAAACAATCTTTACATTGCTGTGTCCGGCAGTGGATTTCTAGCAACAGATCTGGCAGCAAGTGAGCTGTACACCTTAAGTGACTTTAGCAGAGTAAAGGTAATGACACAGCTTGCAGGTTTATGGGCAGAGGTTGTCACTCATTCATTCACAGACCTAAGTTATAGTAATTAAAAAAAAGACACCGAGGTCAGAGTTTAAGTAGAAGGGGTTGGAGATACTGAGCACGCAATGAACTTTGACAGGGTGTGATGTTTCCTTCCCAGTAAATATAAAAAGGTATTAGAAGATAAAGGAGATTCCTTCATGCTTGAACTGTGAGACATATTTTGCAATTTGGCTCCATTAAATTACAATTTTGTCCAAAGTGACTTGCAAAAAGGCCCCAAAACTGAGAGTGTGTCCCAGTTCGCTGTTTAGAATTTGGCCAATAAATTATGTGGATTTGTTTATTGTCAACATTAGTTTTAGCTAAAGTCAGATGTGTGGTGCAGAAACATGTGGTTGGATGCATTTTATTCAGGTTCAACTCAAAGACATGCAACTATCTTTCCAACAATCTTACACCTTTTATACAGTCCAATAATAGTAGTAATCAAAGAAATCCCTCTAGAAAGTCAGTATCAAATGGGAGCAGGAAAAAGCGACTAAATTCCTTATAATCATTTAGGATTGATAACAAGAAAATACAGAATGATTCCTCACAAAGAATCTAAAGTTCAAAGGGTTGTTGAGGCTCCCACAGCTTTATCTGTTGCAATGTTGTGGAGAGTTAGACAACACTGAGGTCGTTCAACTTTCCCTGGCTAATAATCATCCAATGTAGTTCCCACCTTGTCATAATTCCTTTGTCAGAGAAAAAGCCATTAAGTGTCGTGAAAAAATGAAAGAACAGTCTTGCGTCACGATTATCTCTGTGAACTCTGTATATGACTCAGCACCACTTACTGTACTTAAACCTTTTCTTATTACTGACAAATTCCTCTGCTGACTTCTTAAATGCGTAGAGCTAGAAACTATATGTCATTTTTGCTTGAAAGGTTTATTTCCATGAAGCTGAGGCATCATTATATCTGTACTGTGAACCGAGAGATTGTTGTTGCTCATTTAACATCTTTTCTACAATTAATTAACGATGGAATATCCTCCTCTTTGTCACCTGATCATTGAAGTGGCACATACAGTTGTGTGTCATGAACATAGTAGTTGTAATGGATGTTATACTTACTGAAAAATTTGTCCCAATGGGAAAAAATAAATGAAAAATAATAGGACTCAGAACAGAGCCCTGTGGAACTCCGCAGGCAAGCGGGGCACTTGAAGAAGATTCCATTCACCAATTTCTACTAAGAAGGATCCATTTACAATTAAGACACAAACCACTGTTAAGTCACATAACTGATACCAACAAAAGATTCCAGATAGTTGAAGATATGACGAGATCAGCAGACCAACTGGTTAAATCTTATGATAAACATCTGGCTCCACAAAGTCAGTCCTTTGCAGAGTTGTTCCACACAGAAGGGAGAATATTAAATCCCTCTTAGTTGTTATAAATCACAGCACACTGTATAGTTAACTTATGTTACATTTATTGTTATACAACGATTTTTGCATGACGTTTTCTCAATAAAAAGCAGTTCTTTACAGGTTTAACTATATCAGCAGCTCTAACTGCCTGGTGATTCATTCAGCCAAGTTCAGTTAGGGGAGTTAGTTTATTAACCTGCTGTAAGTGCACAGTATACTAGTATCATCTACACAAATTGAGCAATCTATCAGGGAAGCACACACTTTGCAGTATCCAGTGTTCCATTAAAACAAATATGATTTAATGCAACACATACCAGCAGTGCAACAAGAAGCAGTTATGACACTCTTGGATCACTGGTATATAGGTATATAAAGTCCATCTTATCTATCCTGGTGTAGGCTCAAGGACACAATGCAACAAATGCCCCTGACCTTTCTGACATTATCTTCAAACCATTTTTATTGTGGTTTCATTTTGTGTTCTTTGCTTTTCATAATTTCGAATAAATCTCAAGTCCGAACTGGTGAAAATAAATGCAAACTGGGCAATAACATTAAAAACTGACTCATATTAATATTCAGATACAAAGCTTAAGTGTGAAAACATTACCTGGAACAAAACGGGCAAACGTGGCAATCAAGAATCTAGCATGTGTTTAGAAAAAAATCATATAAATAACATCTGGTATTACAAATAAAATATACAAGACAATTAAAAAAAACAAACATTGAAAACAAACTTAAAATGTCTACAGTGAAATGAAAAATGTGAAACTTACTGATCACTTATCTATTAGTTATGTGTCTTAAATAATTATTTGGAATGATATTAAACCATTTAACTGGATTTGGTCCCCACATTTAAGCTTATATCATCTGTGTGTTCAAATGTAAAATGCAAAAAATAAATACATGAATAGTGTAAACAGAAAGACTTTTAAATTTCATCATGTAAACTCTAAACTGAATTTGAGACCATTTAAGAATTGACGACTGGTCTTAATAATTGCACTGTGCTTGGAGGTAAGAACTGATATGATGTATTGCACACACTGACTGTGGTGTCATGTGTCTTCATATTGTACGACTTATTAGACAAATCTTGCTTTTTTGGCTCCCACTGCTCTACAAACATTCAAGGTTTAATTATTTAAAGCTGAATTAATACTGATAAAGGATGAGTATCTGGTTGAAATGTGTAAAGCTGTTAATGAGTATAGATAAACACAGACAATGATGACACACATTGGTTCCCAGAGTTTTTCAGATGCAATAACAACAAGCACATTTGAATGTCTTTGGCTTAATAACAAAGACAAATTCTCCTCTCCTGAATCACCTCTGCTTCAGACTGGTGCAGTCTATGAGGTCGCTGTAGAGTCTCTGTTGACATTACAACAGTATTGCTGTGGTGCTAGTTTAAAGCACACTAGATGAAGTATGTCCATTAATGTACATCCATACAGAACGTGTGGTTTGAGGCTGTGCTGAAACTCTAAATGAGAGTGGAGGATGGCTCCTGTGGAGGTGCTGATGCTCCTGCTTTAAGGCATCATACTTGAGATCTTCAAGTGTCTGTGACCTGCAGCAGCAGCAAACAAAGCATGAATAAACAAAGTGAGAAAACAAGCTGTCAAAATTCAAAAATGATGTCCACATACCAACTATGGCTCACTCTCCATTGTCACAGAAACTATCTGGCCTCCATCTGAAAGGGAACAGTGAGGACACAAGATGCTTCAGGAAGTTTTAATGGTTGCTTTTTGAGCAATTCACAAAAAATACTAGAACTGAAAATTGAGAAAATGCATCAGCAACGCACCAGTTTTCTCTTTGCTGTCATCCTCTGTGTGTTGCACATTGTTACCAAGCACACAAGGGTTGGCCTCTCCATCGGCAGGGCTGTAATGGAAGTCAGAGTAAAGATTAACACACAGCAAACACAACCGAAAAGACTGATGTTAAATATTCAGAAATAACTAGAATACTGGCCTTTTGCCATTCTGCTGAAGGACACTGTTTGCTTGTTCAGGATCTATGTGTACCAATCTTGTGACAAAGGAATGTCCATCTCCCAGACTGAAATAGAAATAGAGATGAAGAGTGCAAGTGTTAGTGAAAGTGTTGGCACTGGACGGATTCTGACTTAATAGTTCTTTTGCAAGTTGTGTTTTTTTCTTGCTTCCTCCACCTCATTAAAGGGGTCTTAAAGCTAACGTTAGATGGATTGGCATCATGTACACATGCAGTAGAACAGTCTAGTTGTTAGTATGATTTACTGCAAATGCATAGTGATTGATAGCTGCACTTATATCACATCAGCATTGACTTACCTTGAGAAAACGGGCAACATCCAATAGTTTGCTTGGTCTCCAAACACCTCAGCTACATTTCGTCCAAAGCCTAGTGAAAACCCGTTTTTGTCTGGACCATTTGTGAAGACAGGAGCCCTAAAAGCCTCTGGAAACAATTGTAAAATGCAGTTAATGAGTGAGGATTTTTAAAAGACATAATAAACATTTGAATTAAGTTACTTATGTATTTGTAGTTACCTATAGTGGTCCTGTTCTTTCCAACAAGCCACAGATGGTAGGTGAGGAGAGACACGATGCTGATGAAGAACAGGGCCGCCACGAAGAACAGAAACAAGATGTGGAATTTGGCGTGCGTGTCAAGCAGCTGTTTCTTCAGAGGGCAAAAAAACAACAGTGTTATCCTCCTCAGTCAGTAAGAAGTCCTCTTTTCTTAACAACTGACTCCAATTAGGTGGAAAATGTTATTTTATTTTGACTCTGTTGCCTTAGTACAACATCTCAGCTTTGCAGAGGACAAATCAAGTCACGGGAGACACCATCCATTGTTCTCTTGGTATGTTTTGCTATAACACATTATACTACTTCTCTGTTAAAGTACGTGACAGGAGCCATTGTCATGCAAAGCAGTAGCTGAAGAGGATCCTCTGATAAGCGATCACATGACACACTTGTGCACCACAGTGACACTTGTAAATTAGTCGATACCTTCTAATGCATCCGGCACTGGCTGATCACATCTCACCCAGCAGGACTGCATTTAATATTTTAATTTAATTTAATAATTAATTATGTTGTCCTTCATAAGATGTACATTGTTGTATTTTTCACCAAAGAGTCAGTATTTCTAAATTTGACAGAAACCATAATAATGGTTTTAACCCCAATGGTGCTGCTGATCATACGAGTAAAAAAAGGGCCTCTAAAGCTCCACAACCACCTTTAACAGACTGCAACCACAGCAACCGTGCACATGCAGAACAAACAGATCACAAAAACAATAAAAAAGAGGAAGTTTCTGTACTTACGGTCCAGAATTTGATGAAATATTGGATGACTGTTGCACAAATGACTACACAGTAGATTGAGGCGTAGGCCAGGAATAGGACAAAGTACTTGTAGTTTGAGAATCCGACACAGTTATTCACCCTGACAGAAAACAAGAAACAGAAAGTAAAATATGATTATCTCTCTATGTTCCTTTCTACAGAAAAGTGATTATTTTGTAATCAGTATAGGCAGAGGTGATTAACACTACAGTGATAATTGAGATAAATGGAGCTGATGGGTAACACAGCAAGCAAATTTAGATGATGAGGTAAATCTTACCAGGGGCAGTGATGGTCCATTTTCAGCACACACCTTGAAGAATGGGAAAAAGGAAAACAGACATCATGTCAGTACATAGAGCAACATTCTACTGATCCAGTTACCCAGAGGTTCTTATAAGATTTGATCTGCTAAAAACATCATTATTAGGTCATACGCAGGGCTCAAAATTTTAAAAAGAGCTAAATTCATCAGTTTATTTGTACATAAAAATGGGTACGTGCACAATTTCAAAAAGAATTTAAATCCAGGACTCAAAAGACTCTGCTGAACCATTAGTACTAAGCTGCAACACATTTGCATTTATTCTGTTTTCTCTTCATGTTCCGTTACCTGCAGTTAACATTTTTTTATTGCTGGAAATAACAACTTTTTGGTGTAGTTTGGGGACGATAACATACATAAAGTCAGTTTAAACATATCTGCTCCTTCGATAAAATAAAGTTTTAAAAAAAAAGGATCAACCTAAATTATAGAGCATGTACACTTAGAAAACACTCACATTTCACAGGTTGAGCAGTGATGGCAGCGGTCAGGTTTGATCACCTGGCAGTAGTTGCAGTATCGGACGGCTGTTAAAGAAAATGAAGGCAGTATTATTAAAGTACTACTCTATAACTTCTGCTTATTTCCCCCGTCACATACTTTTATATGACAGGCTGAACCATCACAGTGTATGTGAGGTATCTGATATTTGGGCAAGATCAGAATGTCTCACTTTATTAAGTTTAATAAAGGTTTTTATTTCTACAAAGTCGTCAAATGTCCCACTGAGACTAAGCAGGTAAGATGACGAATGTTAATTAGTAGATGAGGCATCTGCAGCCTACTGAGAAAACAAATTGCACTTGAGTCCAATTCTCCTGACGCATTCTGTTCCATAAACATAAGACAGACAAGCAGGAAATGAGTTAACATGGAAACAACATCTTATAGTCTCATTTGCACTCTCGTCCAAAAGAGGAAGACAGTGTAGCAACACATTTATATTGCTTACATAATGCTGTGCACATGTAAGAAACACGAACTGAACAATGAGGAAAGCGTCTCTGTGTCCTTCCTCTATTTAAAGTATGACAGTACAGTTTTCCCTGGTGGCCTGCTTTAAAGCAACCGCTGGGAGGTAACAACATAAGCCAACCACAGTCACTGACGATTAGGGATGGGTATTTTAACGGGTACTACTACTTTTACTGATACTGCTTATCGATCCGTTACTTTAACGGTATTCTTATCGGTACTTTTGGATTGTTTTTTTATTGTTCTTTTTGTCTTTAAAAGAGAAACAAATTAAAAACAGAAAAAAGATTGCTTTATTTTCTCAAACACAGTATTTACATCAAACTTTATAGACAGTAATGTTGTGTTGATGGAATGATCAGAGCTCTGTGGACAGTGCCACAGGTGGTACTTTACAAAATATAACATTATGTGTTTAAATAAACTGTCCAGGATTATATCAGAATTAAAGCTGCACCTTGAACAGATATGAAGTAAATGTCATACATTGTGCTGATAAAGCCTCTTTCACTCTTCACTTTTGGGTATAATATTAATGCAGGACTTTGACAATATTTTTACTGTGATTTTAATAGTTTAGTGGAGAAAACAGCTGGAGTACTTCTTCTACCACTAACGAGCTCTGGACGTGATGAACTTTTACTGAATACTTCCACAGATTGATAGTGTTTCTACTCTGACATACAAACGACCTGTGCCTCTTGTGTTAACAAACATGTTCTGCATCAACTGTAGTGAATCTTAACAACAGTTTTAGACGTTCATTTCTCCACCTGTGTGTTGCTGCATGGAGCTGCAGGTGAGTGACGGAGAGAAGCTCCGCCCCTCAGACACCATAGTCTTCAGTCTGTCGGAGCTAAAGGACTCATGTCTTCTGGTGATGAGATTCAACGTGCAACACAACAATCTTCTTACTTTCTGAAGTACCGTTAACAGAACCGTTACCGGTAGCTTATCGGTAGTCCGGTATTTTAAAAAACTGCCCCGGGGCTCATTTAGTACCGGGGCTTGGTACCCATCCCTACTGATGATGCTGTAGTGAAGCCTCACCTCCTCCAGCTGTTCGTGTATACACAGGTAAATTCCTCGCCACTTTCTTCAGGATCTCTTGTTGGGCCTGGGCTCGCTCCTCCTTCTCATAGAGTTCCTTCTCTTGTCTGGGCAAACCGAACTGACAGGAGGAGAAAAGATGGCAGTCAGACAAATAAAAATAAAGACCTATTGTAAACTTGTGGGCAAGATTTCTCTATTCTGCCAACGAGTTTGACAGAAACACACTTTGTTAACTTACCGCTTTTGAGGGGCTGGCTGGTGTGGACCAGATAGTTTTCCAGTATGCCCATATAAACATGGCAAGGGAAATGTGAAAGATGACCAAATAGCTGACTGTTGAGAGAAACAGTTGCGGTTACAGTGGCGGCTCTTATATAATCCTTGCATACATGAAATAATTAGTATGAATGGAGAATTTTAACATGCATGTGAGCACCACTTACTTCGTTCTGCATTATTTTGGATTGTATCTAGATAAGGGAAGGAAAAAAATACATATTAGTGAGCAGTGATGAACGTCCTAAGAATGCATGACTGCACATCACGCCATCGCACACACAGGAACACACACAGGCCACCTCCTTTCTCGCACCATGTGGCAGCAGCCTGGCACGGCCAGCAGTGGCCCTCCCATAACAGAGAGCTTTGTTTAAGCAGCAGGGATGTCCCTGTTCTGAGCACAGCAGCTGAGTTACAGACATAACTACAGTACAGATACATGCTGATACTGGTATCGTCAGATCCAGCCTGAATAAAAAAGATAAGAGACTTACTGAGTGCCGGGGCAACAAGCACTACTTATCAATAACTGCTGAAAAATACCATAAACATGTCTGGTGAACTGCATTCGGAGCTGCTGGATAAAGCTTGGAACACTGATTCAGGTGTATAATGAACAAATATTAATGCACACATATTGATCACATTATGAGCAGACAGATTAATGAGCTTTCAGTTGTATAAACAAGCCCATTTTCCTCTCAGTAATTCAATGAATCAATAATTTGTCTCAATCTTTCTGGTATTTATAAAAAATAAATAAAAACAATCTACCACTATTTGATCCTGTTAAGCACCAATTTTTTTGCTCTATTTAAATTCTCTATAAAGTTTAGCCAAGCATAGATAATCATTGTTCCTAAAAAAGTTTGACAGTTTAACCATTTTTACTCTTCTGCAGCCCTCATTACGCCGTCACATAGACAATGAATAACATGATTCATCAGATGGCTGAAGTGCTGGTATTTTACTACCAAGGTTTAACATCACATAGAGCTGCAATAATCTATTAATCGATTAGCTGTCAACTATTAAATCATTGTGCAATAATTCAGTGCTTTAATCAATTTGCATTCCTAAAACTAATCATATAAATCCTTTGATTCAAGCTTCTTCAATTTGAATATTTCCAGTTTCTTTAGTCCTCTATGACAGTAAACTGCATATGTTTGGGTTGAGGACAAAACAAGACATTTAAGGACGTTGACTTGGGCTTTAGGAGACACTGATTAATATTCCTCACTCATTTCAGAAACTTTATTGACCGAACTAATTAATTAATCGACAAAATAACTGACAGATTAATCAATACTTGTATAATCGTTAGTTCCAGCCCCAATATAACACAAGTAACAGTAAATTATTATTATCATATAAGTCAGAATTAAGACAGCATATCACAGAAACACAAAGATAAAAGATGACAGTCTGTTAAAGAACTTATTTTAGCAACCATATGAAATAAACCTGGACCATTTATAATGCGAGTACATGTTTAAAGAACACAATCTGAGTTTTTCAATTGATTTGTGTCCATCCATTCACAAAACACACATTTTAAACTCAACTAAAATATCAGAGAAAGTTCGACATTTCCTTGCACCCTCATTCCAGTCACCTGACCTTGTAATATCTCAAGTTAGCCGGTGCATTACAACAATTGTAATGAAGTTATTAATCATTAACTGAAAACAGTATTTCCTTCCTGGAAGTCTGACTGGAAAAAGTTGCTGGCTGTACATGTTATATGCACTACTGTCATGAAGAAATGCATTAATGTGAATGTTTTAACAGTCAGAAACAAACTAAGGGTTCTGGTGTAACGGTTAAACGTATATAGAGTATTTAGCTTAATTTTAAATCTCACTTCAACTAGCTTATCAAAGTTGTCACCCCCGAAACTGTCAACACAGGCACTTATCTGCCCCGCGAAGGATAAATGTTAACAAAAAGTGGTTATACTTACACACACAGAGCTCCACGACATAAGCGTAATAGGACCAGCCGACAACCAGGTTAATAAACAGGACAGGTACCCAGTTCAGAGCCCGTTTACAGCACCTCAGTGCAGGAGAGGGCGCCATCTTTAATCCGTGTAGGACATTAGCTGACGGTGACGTCACGACCAGGGGTTTAAATAATCCGCCAAAGATGCTACAACACCAAGATAATTAACCGAAGCACAGGCACCCGGGGACATGCGCATGTGTTTGTGGGACTGAAACGTTCGTCATATCCTCATTTTTTAACTCACGGTTCAAACATTGTACTTAGAGCTTTACTTTAGCTTGAGCCGTTAGAAAAACACACAATTACAACACAAATCAACGCCACGCTATGGGTATTTTCAAGTACAACAGCCTATTATCATATATCATATTATACAGAAGGCAACCATCTTGCATCTCACTATCTTTGGCTGCATAACACATTTCCTTCATGGTGACATTCACATCCTTCAGACCTTTGTGTTTTATGATTAAAAATATACAGAAGAGTCCAGTCACCCTAATTTATAATTTAGAGAAAATTCAGAATTTAAAAATTAGACTCAGTAAGTTAAAGGAGCATGAGGTCAAACAAACCTGGTTTAAAGCTGTGAAAATATCATATTTTGTCCAGTTGGGGGCAGAGGAACTCCACAACAAGCTGGAAACTCAGCACTACATAAAGTTAACAAAACATATATTGTTTGGCTTCACTGACTATCCATCTATGAAAAAACGACAATTCTTTATCATTAATCTTATTATATTTCTAGCCAAATGGCACATCCACAAATGTCGATACACTAATCAAAAACCACTCCTCTCTATCTTCAACAATGAAGCCAAACAATATATAAAAACTATTAGACATTCCACTAATATGAAAGCCATTAAGACTTTTGATTTATGTGCTCTTTTCAATGTATTTATGTAATATGATATTCTGCAATATGCCTCTGAATGATTGTATCCCCCTGGCGGTTCTCATTACATTGTACTGTACTGCATTGTTCTGCATTGTATCTCTAAATAAAGTTAATTAAAAAAAAAAAAAGTGGAAGTTTGACGGGATTATAGAAGCTCTGACTCACAACAATCTACAACAAAACAAGCAGCACAGCTTGTTCTCTGAGCTTCCCTTTCTCCTGCTTTTCTATTTTTACTCTGCAGAGTCTGAACTCCTGAGGTCAGCCTGGATTCTTCCATAAACACCAGGAATCGGTTTCAGTTCTGTCTCTGGACCGAGCGCGGGGAGGTGAAAGTGTTCATTAATGTCAGATGGAAATCAGACTCTATCGCTATGCCGACCATGTCTGCCATGTTTAGCAGCTAATTATGTCGCTGGCTCGTTTACATTCTAATTATCCACAGAAGAAACACGTTAACCCTTTAAGACCTGAGCCTCAAAATGTCCGCCTGGTCTGGTTTTTCTTATCTTGATTACAAAAGGGTCAGAAAATGTCCTGTGAGTGCTGGAGGACATTTTTTCAGAAGGAATTTTCAATATCTGGCAGTTATTTACGATTTACTGCCTGTTATCAGAGTAATGATGGTTTAAAATGACGTTGCGCTTTACAGCCAACATAGTGTCATTATGGTAATTTAATTTAATTACCGTAATGACACTATATTGGCTGTAAAGCGCAACGGCATTTGTATCCGAATGAAATTACCGTATCCGAATGAAATTACCGTAATGACACTATATTGGCTGTAATTTTCATTCGTATCCGAATGAAATTACCGTATCCAAATGAAATTACCGTAATGACACTATATTGGCTGTAAAGCGCAACAATGTTCGTATCTGAATGAAATTACCGTATCCGAATGAAATTACCGTAATGACACTATATTGGCTGTAAAGTGCAACGTCGTTTGTATCCGAAATAAATAACCGTTTCCGAATGTAATTACCGTAATGACACTATATTGACTGTAAAGCGCAACGACGTTCGTATCTGAATTTAATTATCGTATCCAACTTAAATTACCATCATTGTGCTTTACAGCCAATATAGTTTCATTACGGTAATTTCATTCGTTTCATTCATTTTTGAGTCATTTTAAAGTATCTGTGAGACATTTTTTGAGTAGTTTCGCACAGTTTTTGAGTCTTTTTGGACCATTTCTGAGTCATTCTAGACATGTTTGGGGTTATTTTGGTGAATCTTTGAGTTGTTTTGGACATTTTGACTTGTTTTGAGTCATTTCGAAGAACAACCGTCCAGATAACGGTTGGACAGATTGAACATGAGCTGTCACTCTATGCCGATGATATCATTTCGTTTATCACAAAACTGAATCTGAACAACCGCCTGGATCCTGGGCTGAATATTTATGTCCTGTTGAGCTGCTCGGCTGCGAAAACCCAGTAAAACACCTCTGTGGCCAGAATGTGACGAGGCAGAACTAATTTACAGTTTCAGCTGGAGTCGTGAGAATGTCGTGGAGCCAGAGATGTTCATTTAATTAGCTTGAAAATCTGATATGTAGACGACAGCTCTGAGTCCTGCTGCAGCGTTTTTACATCCTGAACTCAAAGCTACAGATTAAATATCCCTGTAGCTGATTCTGCTCCTGTTTCTTATTTGACTGCATGTGATCTGCAGCTGTTTGCATGACATCCAACCATAAAGCAGAGCCTCGTTAAGGCCGTCCATTCTGCTCTGCTGGGAGGACTCCGTCACTACCAGGATGTGTAGCTGTCTTGTAATGTGTCAGCAGTAATTAGCCGAGTGTGTTTCTGCATGCAGCCTTTGTAGTCGCTGATTAAAGCGATGCTGCCGCTGATCAAAGCTCCCAACCATCGGGGAGGAAGAGGCCGGAGCTTCACCGTCATCCCTTTTATCCTCCACGAAACTTCCGCTGTGCAAACTTTCCGTGACATCTGGTGAATATTGTGGGAGATAAAAAAGCTCCGACCGCGACTCCAATCAGCACCGTTAAGATGTTTGATAAAATGGCGTCTGAATAAAACATGGCTGAGAGTTTGACCTGAACGCTGTGATGTCAGATCTGGTTGGAATCAGCTTAAAGTCACGACTTTGAACAGGAAATGACGACTTTCAGGTCCTGAAATCATCACTTAGAGGCTCATATTTAGGTCTTAAACCAACATTGTCTCCTAAAAGTCCTCCTAAAGGTCAGAACATGTCATTTTACAGTTTACTTATTCAGTATTTGAGACCTAAAACTAAGTCCTGTCAAATATTTTGGCTGTACTTTGAGAATCTCACATGTTTTCAGACCTGGGGATTTTTGCAATGTCACCCACAAAAAAAAAAAAACCTCTTACCTGTGAAGCCATTTTAAAGGTTTAATATCTCCTGAAATATAACTTTCACAGACATGAAATTTGGTGAGAATGCAGAGAGAATAGTTTCCAGCAGATATAAATGATTGAATGGATCCAGCAGAGGACACATTTTTGAGTATTGGCCCTTAAAAATGGACAAAAGTGTGAAATCTTTGAAGAAAAGTGGTATTGTGCAAATTCTGCAAATTGGACCAGCTGGGGCTGAACACCCTCGCTGTGCAACTGGCTGTTGGACTTCCTAACAGGAAGACCACAGGCAGTACGGGTTGGCAGTAACCAGGGGTGGAGAATCCTGGTCCTCGAAAGTAAAAATCCTGCATGTTTTAGATGTTTTCCCTCTTCCAACACACCTGATTCAAATAGTCGGGATCGTTATCAGGCTTCTGCCGAGCTTGATGATGAGCTGATCATTTGAATCAGGTGTGTTGGAAGAGGGAAAACATCTAAAACATGCAGGATTTTTACTTTCGAGGACCAGGATTCTCCACCCCTGGCAGTAACACATCCAGCACCATCACACTGAAGACGGGGTCCCCCAAGGATGTGTGCTGAGCCTCCTCCTCTTCAGCAGTTTAAGTAGAAAGTACATGTGTTCGCTCTGAAATGTAGCGCAGTGAAAGTATTAAGTTGGATAAAATGGAAGAATGAACACCTCAAAATTATGCTTAAGGACATTGTTTGAGTAAATGTACTTAGTTATTTTCCAACTCTGGTTATAAACATGACACAACTCAAGTTATTTGAAGTATGAGGCAGAATCAGTTTGGACCTGATTGATCTGTTTTTGAACCAAACTCATCTCCAACTTTGTCTGTCTCTGTTCTAAACCAACCACACTGATGTACCCAGGCTCCACCAAACCATTTACTGCTGTATAAACATGGAATTTAAAAGACTGAGGCTCATTGATGCCAGAAAAACCTTCAGTTTAAACAACAAAACTCACAGTTTGTAGCTGCCTCCTGTAATGACACGTTACGATGGTAAAGGTTGGGTTAGGAACAAGAATGACTTGGTTATGGAGAGATTATGGGTTGAAAAGGCTTGGTTAAGGTTTGGAAAATGGGATTTGGGTTCAAATTATGACGTCAGTGAGGTTTGGGGATGTTTGTGGTCGTGGTTGAAAGAAACCAGAACAGAAATCAGTCAAAATCTGACATTAGAAGTCCCAACTGGTCACATATTGACACTTTATCAGGATCATTTTAACACATTAGATAACCTTCAATGTCATTTTCAATATGTTTGGATGCTTAACCCTTTAAGTCCTTGTGCGTCATCAATGACACATCTGGGCTAGCGCACTTTGGAATACCGTAAATATGTCACCGTTTGTGCTATTGGGAAAAAAATCAAACGATTTCTGAAAGCTTTCATTCGTTTATCCTGTGTGCTTGCAGATCTCAACAAATCAGCTCTGTAAAATGTCTGTTTTATGTGGAAATAACAATATTGCACATATTGATCGTGTTGCGCAGATTCTTTTATGAGTAGAAATACTGATACAGGTACTAGTATTATACAGATTTGTCCATAAATAGAAAAAACACTTGTATAATGAAGCATCTTTGCAGTATTTTGAGCTGGAAACAAAAACTGTGAGAACTTTGTGAGACAATCATTAATATGGGACCTTTAAAATGAGCCAAAGTGAAGCAACTAAAACTAGATTTTGATGCAGGGTCCCACGACAGAACCAGAACCACAACATAAAGGCTGGAAAATCCATCATAATACCAGAACAAATTAAGATAAATTCAATAATGCGGACAGAAATAGAGTGAACTGAGGCTTTTGGGGCAGTTTCTCATGTTGCCAGGTTGGTATTTTATCCTGTGTGCTTGCAGATCTCAACAAATCAGCTCAATAAAAGGTCTGTTTTATGTGGAAATAGCAATATTGCACATATTGATAGTGTTGCACAGATTCTTTCATGAGTAGAAATACTGATAGAGGTACTAATATTGCCCTGATTTGTCCATAAGTAGAAAAACTACTGGTATAATGAAGCATCTTTGCAGTATTTTGAGCTGGAAACAAACACTGTGAGGACTTTCATTAATACGGGACCTTTAAAATGAGCCAAAGTGAAGCAACTAAAACTAGATTTTGATGCAGGGTCCCACGACAGAACCAGAACCACAACATAAAGGCTGGAAAATCCATCATAATACCAGAACAAAAATCTAAAAGTAGAGTAACCTGGTTCTTTTGGGGCAGTTTCCCATGTTGCCAGGTTGGTATTTTAGCCTGTGTGTACACATATCACCCTAAATCAGCTCTATAAAAGGTCTCTTTTATGTGGAAATAGCAATATTGCACACATCAGTGGTACTGCACAGATTATTTCATGAGTAGAAATACTGATAGAGAAGTGTTAATACTGCACAGATTTGTCTATAAGTAGAAAAAATACTGGTATGATGAACCATCTTTGCAGTATTTTGAGCTGGAAACAAACACTGTGAGAACTTTCATTAATACGGGACCTTTAAAATGAGCCAAAGTGAAGCAACTAGAACTAGATTTTGATGCAGGGTCCCACGACAGAACCAGAACCACAACATAAAGGCTGGAAAATCCATCATAATACCAGAACAAATTAAGATTAATTCAATAATGCGGACAGAAATAGAGTGAACTGAGGCTTTTGGGGCAGTTTCCCATGTTGCCAGGTTGCTTTTCCAGCCTCATGCATGCAGATCTCCTAAATCAGCTCCGTTAAAGGTCTGCTTTAATGATCCAGGCTTCTCCAGGTCCAGGCAGGATCTGATTCCTCCACGAGCTGCAGCGACGAACAGGCCGAGACCCGTCCAGCCTCCCAGATTAGAGAGGATGACGGAGGCGGTATTCATAAGGTGAGTGATTGGTTTTCATGTGCAGGATTCCACTCTGTCAGAGCGCCGCAGGGCAACACATCTCCCAGCAGCTAATAAGCAGCTGTGCAGGGGAAAAAACGAAACGACATTGTGCTGTAACCACATCTGAAGTCAGAAATAACAGAGCAGAGAAAACGATTTGTGCTCTGGCCGTCTGTCAAAACGCTCAGCTGCACATCTGATCTCAGCTCAAACCGCTCCAAGCTTTCATCTACATTTTCACTTCTTTTAGGGTTTTTTTTCTTTCCCCCCTCATCCACTCTGGGAATCCCCCTCCTCCTGAGAAAACGAACAAGGTGGCAGTAAAACCTGATTAATGGGAGATAAAAATATCTCACCGCTGTCAGCGAAGATGATTTTTATTTTTATAAATTTTTATTTAATAAGAAGATTAGTCCAACTCTCATGTCTGCATGGTGGATATGAAGAAGTCCACTTCATAACATCCTGGAAAACTGTTGTTTTTACTCTTTTATGTCAAGATTTAACCCTTTAAGTCCTCCTGCGTCATCAGCGACACGTTTGGGCTAGCGCACTTTGGCATACCGTAAATATGTCACTGTTTGTGCTATCGGAAAAAAATCCAACGTTTTCTGAAAGCTGAGGTGTTGAGCTTTACAGCCAATATGGTGTCATTATGGTAATTTAATTTGTGCCCCCCCAGGAATCCACCGGATAAAATTACCGTAAAATTACCGTAATGACACTATATTGGCTGTAAAGCGCAACGACATTCGTGCCCCCCCAGGAATCCACTGGATGAAATTACTGTAAAATTACCGTAATGACACTATATTGGCTGTAAAGCACAACGAAAAAATGGGCCCCAGCACTCACAGGACATTTTCTTACCTTTTTGTAATCAAATAAGAAAAAAAGACCAGGTGGACATTTTGAAGATGGCTGTCCGCCCAACTTCCCATTTATTTCAATTGCGAATTTTAGCTTTTTGCTTTGTTTTGTTTTGCGATTTCCATAAAAACCATACAACAAATTGCTGCCAAAAGCCAGACCACACCAGAACCAATCGACCCACACGTTTTGAGATATAATTTGTATGGGTTTCCTCAAAGCGGCGAAAATCGCATTGGAAGAATCTATAATAAGAATAAGCTGGTGTTTCACTGCTTATGCAATGGATCATTCAACCCTTTAAGTCCTCGTGCGTCATCGACGACATGTTTGGGCTAGCGCACTTTGGAATACCGTAAATATGTCACTGTTTGTGCTTTTGGAAAAAAATCTAACGGTTTCTGAAAGCTTTAATTCGTGCCCCCCCAGGAATCTGCTGGATGAAATTACCGTAAAATTACCGTAACTGTTATAATAGGCAGTAAATTGTAAATAACTGCCAGATATTGAAAGTTTTCTTACCTTTTTCTAATCAAAATAAGAAAAAAAGACCAGGTGGACATTTTGAGGCTCAGGTCTTAAAGGGTTAATAAACAAGTTTTACTTCTAAGTGTGTGATTTCATGTCCTTTTACCTGCGTTAGTTGCTCAGTGAGACACTATTTTCTGTTTACTTTCCATTTTTCTTAACAACAACCACGTCTGGGTGTGTTGAGTTCACGGCTGCCTGGTGTCCAAAAACCCAGCTTGAGTCTTGTTTTAACCACCGAACCAGAGAAACAAAGCAGTAAACAGAAGAAGCCCTTATTAATTATCCAAAAGCTGGGTAAACAAAGCGCTTCATCACAGGACACACAACAAGTGTAATCAACACAATCAGGAGAAGCAGCTAAACTACACAGACGATAACAAAGACTGAGGAGGATTAAACGCGGTCGCATTAAAAGGCTGATTAAAGAGCAGATTTAAGGGATCCACACGTTTAATCTTATCAAACCCTGAGATCCCGACGCTGTAACCTCAGACTTTCTGGGTATTTCCCCACGCAGAAAGAAATACTGCATTTATTATCCAATTAGGGTGAATTTACAGTAAATTAGATTTGCAGTGGGGGCTCCTGTACGGCTCGAGAGTTTCAGCCAGGAGTCTGATTGTTTCATTAGCTGTGGGTGGTCTGTTGGTGGAGAAACAAGACGAGGTCAGAGGTTTAACTGCTGCAACCTGTAGTCTGAGGATTTAGTGACGGAAACTATTACACCTTTAATACATGGACAGTTGGGACCTTGTTATATTGTTCTACTGCAAAAGAGTGACGCTTGTGTTTTGAAATGCATGTCTTATTTTGAAAGAACACGACTCAAGAGAACAGTTTTCTATGCTACAGCTGGAAAATGTTAAGAAAAACTGTAAAAACTGAACTTTTTAAAACCGTCTTTAACAGTAATTCAATGAACAATTTACAGTTATTTTGCACATTTTCCCAGTTTTTCCGAATTACAGATAATAACAAGTAAAATCACAGGACAAAAGTATTAGTTCCTCCATCAGCTCATGCAAAAATAATAGTATATTAAAGCTGCAAGCAGTGTTGGACGGGTTCTCGCTTCTTGCTGCTCGGCGACCGAGACAGGATGTCGCCATGTGGCTGTCCTCAGGTCTGGACTTTGATCACACCTGTGAAGTTTCAGGCCATTTGGAGCATGTACAGGCCAGTTACACAGCACTTCCTGTTGGTTTCATGGCGAAATGACAGTAAATTCAAAATGGCGGACTTCATGTTGCATTGTGGGTATGGGTTCTTGAGGCTTTTTTGTGCATCTTGTCGTGATACATATGTGTACCGAATTTCGTAGCTCTAGGTGAAACGTAGTTCGGGGGCCGAATTTTTTAAGTTTCTAGGGGGCACAAGAGCCAAAATGGCCAAACGGCAAAACGCCGCGGGGCGCCACGGGCGAACCGGGATTCCTTTGCCAAAGATTTTAATAAGTTTTTGTCACCACAACCTGTAGTATATGTGTACCAAATTTGAGACCTTTAGGAGTTATCCCCTAGGACGAGTTCGATCTGGAAAAGTGCAAATTTCTGACCGTAAATTCAAAATGGCCGACTTCCTGTTGCATTTTGGGTAAAGGGTTGATTAGGCAATTTTGTTCGTCTTGTTGTGATACATATGTGTACCGAATTTCGTAGCTGTACGTGAAACTATTTCTATTAACTCCACTAAAGTGCAATTTTCTAGGGGGCGCTATTGAGCTATTTAGCCACTGACGTTTGGAATTCCCCCAAAATATTACTTTTTTCAAAAGGTCTGATTTTTGTGCCAAATTTGGGGAGTTTTTGAGCATGTTTAAGGGGGCAGATTGGGGTTCAAATTTGCGTAAGAAAAAGAAACAAAGTTTTTGCACTGTTGGTGCTCGAACCCTAATTAGCACATTAGCTGGTGTGTGTCGCCTCCAATCTATTTATAAGATGCAACTATATAAAGACGAGACTGTATTTGTCTTTTTGTCCCAGAATGGAGAGCAGAAAGTTGTTTTGTGGCCTGATTCCAAGCAGGTCAGATAAATGTGGACCAAGTTTTTTGGTCTGAAGCAGCTGCTGGAGTTTAAAGAAAAACAG